>PVJX010025792.1:0-26550 GCA_004027295.1 Dolichotis patagonum | reverse complement strand
TAACAGCCAGAACTGGGGTTCAAGATCCAGCCTTGGCAACTAATTTCTGCAGTGATTTTTGCACTGCCTTCCTGTCTCACAGCTGCATCTCAAGCCCCATGATTGACAAGGAATTCCTTTGACTTTAGGTCTTGACTTTTGTCAAAATTGTTTCTGTCAAAAGGAGGCATTCAACTGCTACCAGTTTCAATTTAACAAATGATTTTTCATTAGAATGACTTTCTGAGCTGAAAACTGCTTGTGACAGTAGATAAGAACCCTGAAGCCTTCACATGGCACTCAGGGTGAGAGGACATATTAAATCCATCCATTGATACCTGCTTCATGTACACCAGACAAGGTTGGGAAGCTGAGGCTTAGAAACATGAAGTGACATTTCAGATGGGGCCAGGATGCCAAACCAAAGGTCACGGGTGTCCCATTCACTCTAGCTGCCTTCCTCACATCCTGACTCACATGCTGCTCTAAGACAGACTCACTCAGCTACCTGGGGCAGCCTCTACACTGAGTCATTTCCTGAACATCATTATAGAATTCTCTTCTGAGATATCAAGGATGGAAATGAATCAGCTGTATCATTACTGCACAAATGGTTTGGTAAGGGTACCAAAACCTAAGTCTATTCATGGCATGGCCAAGTCTTCTAAAATGCTCACCACTGCCCAGTTCTGCTTTATGCATGCTAAAGATTAGTCCCATTATGCATGGGAAAAGTACCATGAGAAGTGGACCATCATTTCTCTGATTTTACAAATGTGGCCCCTGATACTCACAGATATAATGTGGTCTGCAAGGCTTCAAACTAGAGAGCCTGACCTGAGCCTGAACAACTTCTTGCCTCAAAGCCATGGTGTCCACTACAAGCCTCATGTCTCATTCCCCATACTCTTTCCAGAGAATCAACACAGGGGAGCAAAGTGGACACTGGGCTCTGCTTCACTGCTTATCCCCTCAGGAAAAGGTGTCCCACTTCAGGATTGGTGTCTGTCCTGAAGAACTCCTTCCTCTCTCCTGCTCAGCAGAAGATCCTTTATGAAACCCTGCCCTACTCACACCTACTGTACAACCATCATGCATCCTGTCCTTTCCCAAAACATCCACTTCTCATATACTTCTCATATACCTACTACATTTCAGGCACATTTCTGGGGGCTGGTACCCACGATGAGGGACTCAGCCATGGCTTTGCTTTTTTACAAATGGAAAACATGAAGAATAACTCACTCAGTGACAGATGAGTACTCTGAAGTACACAGAAGAGGACAGAAATAGGAGCAGGGACATCTGGGGTGCTGACTTCTTAGCAGGAACCAATTGTGGGGCTACCTCTGGGGAGAGTGATTTAGGCCAGGGGGCAGCAGGAATAAGAGCTCTGATAGATGTGGCCTACAGATGAAGCAGGTGATCCAAGGGCCTGGGGTAAAGGCAAGGCTATGGGGAGAACAATGATGGATACTGCTGCCTTTCCTGGTAGATGGCCTTCCTGTCACTAGAATCAGAGTACAGACTTCACAAGCCATGGCTATAAATGCTGAGGGTCCTCCTACCTAGAGTGACAGGTTCATCACTGTTTCTCAAGATCCCCAGTGACTCACAAGATCAGGAATTTGTACCAAAATCTGCAGGTACCACATCTTTTTAAACTCTCAAGCCAACCACTTCTCCAGGTCATTGCCACACAGAAGCCAGTCAAATGACCCCTTAATACACCTGGGTTGCTCATCTCAGAACTTGAATAAAAAATAAGTGTCAGTCTCACCTCTGTCCCTCTACTAGTAATTCAACTGGGTGACCATGAGCAAGCACTCTGCCTCTCTGAGCTTCCATATTTCCATCTGTAATGTGGAAACCCCCTGGAGAATGATGCCAAGTTGCTGTTAGGGTTAAATGAGACTTCGGCATTCAGTGCCCTAGAATGTGCTCCAAGAGGAGAAATAGTATGTGTTATTACTGAGTTGAAAAAAGAAACACAGCTTATATCCTCTGTGTTCTACCTCCATGACCATTGCAGCAGGAAAGAGGTAAGGAACTGACATGCAAGTCTACTTGAAAGATCGCATTCTGGAACCACTGAAGGAGACATGGTAGGTCCTGTGGGACTGACTGGGCCCCACCTAGCCACCTCCATTGAGCCCCTGTGAGCTAACAGCACACAAGGTAAATTCCAGCACTGAAGGGGAACTTTGGACCATTGCACCCAGTGGTTAGGAGCCCACCCAGCTTCCTGAATCACTAGACCAAAATGACCAATATGCAATCTCAAACCTCCAGCCCAAACCAACCAAGCTTAGGAGCAATGTACATAGAAGAAAATATAAGCCATACACCTGAAATGCCTGAAATGATATCAATTGAAATAAAGAAACAACTCCAGGAAGCTATAAAAGAATTCAAATAAGAAATAATCTCCCACATAAAAAAATGTTAAATATAATGAAAGAAATGCTGAACACATCTAAAGAAGACATAGTTTAAAAAATTAGAGGAATAATTAAAAAAGATGGAAACCCTGAATGAACAATATAAGAAATAAACACAATGCATGAAGCAGATTCAAAGAGATATACAGGAAATCAAAAATTCTATTGAAAGTTGGCAAAACTGCCTCAGGAAAAGTGAAGATAGAATTTCAGAACAGGAAGACAAGATTGCAGCTAGTGAACAGGAAAGAAAAGATCTTTTAATAACAACAAGGAATCAGGAAATAACAATTCAACAGATGCAAGATGATGTAAAGACAAACTACCTTAGATTGATAGGGATAAATGAAAAAGGGGACAACACAAGTGATATCAAGAGATTATTTAGAAAAGCAAAAGCAGAAAATTTCCCAAACATGAAAATGGAAACTGACATATGGGTTAGTGAAGCAGGTAAAACTCCAAATAACCATAAACAAAATAAAACTACACCCAGAATATAATAATCACAATCCCAGAAATCCAACATAAGAACAGAATATTGAAAGCTGTTAGAGATAAAAGACAGATCACATATAAGAATCACAGCAGACTTCTCAACATAAACAATGAAGCCAAGAAGAGCATGGAGTGAAGTATTTCAGATCCTAAAGGAAAACGATTTTCAACCCAGACTGATGTACCCTGAAAAACTTTCCTTCAAAATGGATTGTGAAAGAAGATACTTCCATGACAAAGAACAGCTAAAGAACTTCATGATCACTAAACCATCCCTGCAAAGAATACTGAAAGACATTCTAGATAGACATAGGAAAAAACCACTAAGCAAGGCAGACAATTAAACAGAGTGTAAAGGTAAAGAAGCAGTAGCAGAAACATAACATGTCAACAGTAAACCAACTTATAAAAGTTATAACCATTAATGTAAATGGCCTCAATTCACCAATTAAAAGAAACAGACTGTCAGTATGCATCAAGAAACAACATACAACCATATGCTGCCTAGAAGAAACCCATCTAATTCAAAAGGAAACCTATAGACTGAAAGTCAAAGGATGGAAAAAAAATACTTCATGCAACAGGAACCCAAAAAAAGCAGGGGTAGTTATTCTGTTTGTAGGTAATGTGAACTTCAAGTGAAGAATGATCTTACGATATAAAGAAGGTCACTATATACTAGTTAGGGGAAAACTTGAAAAGGAAGAGATAACAATGTTAAATATATATGCAACAAGTTCAGGAGCACCGAGCTACCCAAAACAAGTGTTAACAGAAATAAAAAATCAAATAAACAATAACACAATTTTTTCTTTTTTTAAAATTTTATTTAAAGAGAGAAAAAAAAAACCACAGAAAAACAAAACATAAAAAAAGGGTAAGAACAATACAGAATTCCAAAGGAAAAAAAGAAAAGAACAAAAAAACCCCTAAGAAATGACTACTTCATAAATTACATACTGTCATCCTGGAAATAGTTGTTCAAGTTACAAAATTAAAGCATACAAAGTAGACATTCAAACAGTGAGGCTGTTACAGTTCTACTCTACTATCTAACAAAAACAGTAATATGGTCATCTATCTTACTTAAATATACTTGCAGTTATACCCTTTTTTAATTTTAAAAAGGGTAAAATTAAACACAACAAAACAGAACAAAATGGAACACAAGAATGCAATGTAAGCAACAAAATTTTCAAAGCAAGACAATCAGAGATCTTCATTATCTATCGTATTGACTCTTGTTTTCTTCCAAATAGTTGTCCATATCTTCACATACAGAGAATTCACATGAAACTGGTCTGATCAGGACGAGGAAGGCATTTTAGGTCTTCAGGAACAGATCATAGAGAAGCCAACAATGGCTGTCATAGTGTCTCTCATTCTCTTCAAAATAGCTGTCCAGACCTTCATGTATGTTGAACTTAAAGAAAACAAAACAGGCTAAAATCACTCTGAACAAAGAATAATAGTTTTGCTGGATTTCACATCATGATATTATGGAATCAGCACTGGGTACTTTAGTGTCTCTTTTTCTTCAAAGAAGTTGTTCATTTCATCATGCATTATATACTTGGTTCTCATAAACTGTTTATAAGTTCTACATATACATGAGTCTCTACATGTATATCTATCCTTTCTGTATTAGAGGGAAAATCAAGACAAAACAAAACAAGTTCCTAGAAAAACATGAAGTGAAAAAGTCATATAAAATTGCAATACAAAGTGATCTATAATGGTGACTATGATGTCTCAGCAGTATATAGCAATATTAATAAAAACAAAACACTGGAGACATTATAAGACTTCAAAAGCAGGTAATAATCAAACCAGAGTGGTATCCTAGTGAATGTTGTTATCTTCAGTATAGTTACCTATATTCTTAGACTTGATACTATCAATCATAATAGATTAGAATAAAATCAGCCAATACAAAGCAGCAATCTAACAAACCAGATTCAAATAAGATCAGTCATAATAAGACAGTGTAAGTTATACAGGGCTTCAGATTAAGTTAATAGGAAGTTAAAGATGATTACTGTAATATGTCCTGCTATTTTGTGGATAGCTGTCCATACCCTTAAATCTACTGTAAGTAGACAAACTGGAACAGAATATAATCCATCTAAACAGAATGGTAAGAATAATGTAGATGTTAAATCTTCTTACCTGATTAATAATATCCTCTGCCTTCCTTTTTTAGACAATTCCTCCCCTTTCACTGCCACAGGGTGAACTGCACATTTTGGGTCCCACTAACTCCCTCAGTTTTTATTGGGGGAGCAACCTGCTATTTATTCTAACTGGTTCTGAAATTTCTGACTCCTGGGCTTGATCTTGAGTTGTATTGCTTTACCTATAAAAGCCTCAAAGTTTTCCTTCATTATAGCTGAATGGTTTTCTACTGGACAAAAGTATCATGTCTTTTCAACCTATCTGCAGGTGCTGGTCGAGTTGCCCCTATTTCTCTTTGGTTCCCTGTCACATAGAGCATTGTTTTCTCATATTTGAATTTTTGCCATAAAACCTCTTTCAGGTTAATTATGTTCCCAATATGGAACATCTTGATGGACCCTATCTCCTGGTCTACTCTGCTTCCATTTCTTTTTGTTAGTATATCAAGGCCAGCTATGGTAGATATTACAGCCAACCTTCTCTACCTCATTTCTGCTATAAGGATAGACTATCAAATCTTGAAGAAAGGTTTGCACTGTGTGATCATGAGAGGAAAGATCTCTTAAAAATAACAAGGAAACAGTCAGTAACAATACAAAGGCTAAAAGATGACAAGAGGATCTATAATCTAAAACTAAAACATGTGAATGAAGAAGTAGGAGTCAAAACAAAGGAATCACAAAGACTGTTCACAGAAATTATTAAGGAAAACTTCCCAAGCATAACAAAAGGAAATAATATGCGGGTGTATGAAACATACAGAACTCCAGCCACCTACAACCAAAACTGAGCTATACCCAGACAAATAATCATCAAGATCCCAGAAATTCAATATAAGAATACAATATTAAAAGCCATCAGAGAAAAGAAACCAATCACGTATAAAAGAGAACCTATCAAAATCTTGGGAGACTTCTCGACATAGACCATCAAATCAAGAAGAGTTTGGAGTGAAGTAATTCAACCCCTGAAAGAAAATAATCTCCAGCCAAGACTGATGTATCCTGCAAAACTGTCACTAGAAATTAATGGAGAAACAAGATGCTTCCATGACAAAGAGGAACTAGGGGCATTTGTGACCACCAATCCCACCCTACAAAAAATACTGAAGGACATTCTAGAGAGAGAAAACAGAATGTAACAATTTCAGAAACAGTGGCAGATAGCCCTCAGTGAACTGGGCAAGGAGTGGAATGAAAGAGAAAAAATAGACAATCAATGGCCGAAAAATAGAATAGCAATAACACAATTATAACATGAAATCTTAACACACCATTAACACAAAGGGATAGATCAACCAGATGGAAAATCAGCAAAGATATAACAGAACTAAATCACACCTGGGAACAAATGTATCAGAGAGACATATACAGACTGTTCCACCCAACATCAGAGTATACATTCTTCTCAGCACACATGGGGCATTCTCTAAAATAGACCATATAATAGCCCAAGGAACATACTTAAGTAATGCAAAAGAACATACTTAAGTAATGCAAAAGAATTCATGTTATTGGATCATAGCACCATGAAAATAGAATTCAATGCTAAAAGAAACTGCAAAACCTTCAAAAACACATGGAAATTGAATGATACAATCTTGCACAATCAGTGGGTCATAGAGGAAATTGAAGAAGAAATTAAACAATATCTACAAGCAAACAAAAATACAAATACAACTTACTGGAATCTGTGGCATGCAATGGAAACAGTCCTCAGATGAAAATTTATTGCAATGAATTCCCACATCAGGAAAACAGAACAAACACAAATAAATAACCTAATACTATACCAAAAAACATCTAGAAAAAGAAAATCAAGTCAATCCCAAAGGGAAGGGAGGAAATTATAAAGATCAGAGCAGAAATCAGTACAATAGAGACTAAGAAAACAATACAAAGAATCAATGAATCAAAGAGTTGGTTCTTTAAAGGATAAATAAAATTGATAAGCCACTATCCAATCTTATATTAAAAATGAAAGAATAAACTCAGATTCTTCAAATAAGTAATGAAAGGGTGAAACCACTACAGACTCTGTGGAAGTACAGATCATCAACACTTATTTTGAAAACCTCTACTCTCATAGGTTCAATAACATGGAAGAAATGGACAGATTCCTAAAAACATAGGAAATACAAAAGCTGGATCAATAACATGTAAAACTGCTGAATAACCCAATTTCTATTAATGAAATTGAAAATGTAATTAAATCCTTACTATCAAAGGAGTCCCAGACAGATTAACTGCAGAATTCTACAAGAAATTCAAATAAGACTTAAAACCAACACTCCTCAAACTCTTCAATGAAATTAGAAGTGAAACAATTCTTCCTGAATCATTCCTAGAAGCAAATATTACTCTACTACCAAAATCTTTGAAAGATCCAACTGCAAAATGAAATACAAGCCAAACTCCCTAATGAACATAAATGCAAAAATTCTCAATAAAATATTGGCAAACAGGATGCAGCAAATCATCAAGAAGACTATACAACACAACCAAGTGGGATTCATCGAAGGAATGCAGGGATGGTTCAACATATATGAATCAGTAAATGTAATTCACCATCTCAATAGAGCCAAAAATAAGAATCACATGATCATCTCTATAGATGCATAAAAAACTTTTGATAAGGTCCAACACTCATTCATGATAAGAACTTTACAGGGAATTGGAATAGATTGTCTTTACCTCAATATGATTAAGGCCATCTATGAGAAACCAACATCCAGCATGCTATTAAATGGCCAAAAACTGAAAGCCTTTACACTAAAATCAGCCAAAAGATAGGATGTCCCCTATCACTGATCCTATTCAACATAGTACTGGAAATACTAGCCAGAACAATTAGACAAGAGAGAAAAATAAAAGGAGTAAGGATAGGAAAAGAAGAGGTTAAATTATTATTTGCAGATGATGTGATACTCTATATAGAAAACCCCAAAACTCCATTGTAAGTCTCCTAGATATAATAAATAAATTCAGTGGCCCTGAAGCAAGGCCAGCAGATCACTGTAGCTCCTGGTTTCAAACAGGAGCCTAAAGAGAATTCTTTCTATGGTCTATTGACCATTTCAGAACTTTGGAAATGGAATGGTCAATTCATCAGAAAGAAATAGCAGGTGAGTATGGTGGACTTTGGGAGGCCTGCAAGGGATACACCCTGGTGCCTCAGGACCTGCACCATGTGGTTGACTCAGGGTGCTGGGAGAACAAGGAACTCCTCCCTCTCTGAGGAGCAGCTGAGAGTGTGGCAGACTTTCGGCAGCCTGAAGGAGAGAGATCCTGGTGCACCAGGACCTGCACCATGCGGTTGACTTGGGGTGCCAGGAGAACAAGGAATTCCTCCTCTCTCTGGGGGGGGGTGGCTGAGAGTGTGGCAGACTTTCGGCAGCCCAAAGGACAGAGACCCTGGTGCATTGGGACCTGCACAATGTGGTTGAATCGGGGTGCCAGGAGAACAAGGAGCTCCTCCCCTCCCTGGGTGGCAGCTGTGAGTGTGGCCAACTTTCAGCAGCCTGAAGAAGAGAGACCCTGGCAAGTTGGGACCTGCACAGTGCGGTTGACTTGGGGTGCTGGGAGAACAAGGAACTCTTCCTGTCTCTGGGGGGCAACTGTGACCCAGCCTGCATGTGGGCTAAGAATCAGACATCTCATGTCATCCTGTCCCCAGTCCCGTGTTTCCCCTCCCTCTCCCCCCGCCTAGCAAGTGGGAGCCAGTGAACTACACATCTTGTGAAAAGATTGGCTATGTTATTTAGTATGAGTTCTCCATATGCAAAGATGAGGACAACCATTTGGAAGAAAACAAGAGACAATATGACAGATAGTGAAGATCTCTGGTTGTCTAGCTTTGAAGTTTATGCTTTCTTATGTCCCATTCTGTTCTGTTTTGGTGTGTTTGATTTTACTCCCTTTTAAAATAAAAATAATGAAAAACAAAATAAATAAATAAATAAATAAATAAATTCAGTAATGTAGCTGGATAAAAAGTCACCAATCAAAAATCAATAGCATTCCTATACAATAACTACAAACTCACTGGGAGAGAAAAAAGAAAGGACACAACCTTCACAATATCATCCAAGAAAAATGAAATAATTAGGAATCAATCTAAGGAAAAAAGTAAAACATCTGTTCAGGGAAAATTATAATATCCTGAAAAAAAAATTGAAGAAGACCTCAGAAAATGGAAAGGCATCCCTTGTTCATGGGTAGGAAGAATAAATATTGTGAAAATGGCCATTGTCACAAAATTGTTTTACAGATTTACTGAAATCCCAATCAAAATACCACTAACATACCTCATAGATTTAGAGAAATCACACCTAAAATTCATCTGAAAACAGAAGACATCTACAACCTCAAAGGCAATTCTAAGCAACAAAAGCAAAGCAAGAGGCATCACAAACTTTGACTTGAAATTACACTACAAAGCTACTGTAGTAAAATCAACATGGCACTGGAATAAAATCAGACCTGAAGATCAATGGAACAGATTACAAGATACAACTACAATTACAAACACACTTAGCCAACTTGTCTTTAATAAATGGGCCAAACATGTTCACTTTAAGAACGGTAGTCTCTTTAATAAATGGTGCTGGAAAAATTGGCTATTCATATGCTGAAAACTAAAACTAGACCCATGCCTATCACCAAGTAATAAACTAAAATCTAAATGGATCAAAGATCTAAATATTAAAACAGAAACACTAAATCTGTTGGAAGACAAAGTAGTAAAAATCTTGAAGATATAGGAGTAGGTAGAGAATTCATGAAGAAGAATCAAACCACATGGGAAAAACTTCCCAGAATCAATAACTGTGATCACATCTTATTAAACAGTTTCTGCATGTGAAAAGAAATCTCCAGCATAGTGAAAAGAAAACCCACAAATTGGGACAAATATCTTAGTGAACTATCCCTCAGACAAAGGACTTCTGTCTAGAACTTATAAAGAATTAAAAAAATCAGACCCTCATAATTCAAAGACCCAATCCAAAAATGGGCATCTGAAATGAATACACAATTCTCAGATGAAGAAAGATGAATGGCAAATAAATACATGAAAAAAAATGTTCGTCATCATTAGTCATTAGAGAAATGAAAATTAAAACCACACTGAGAATCCATCTCACCCCAGAAAGAATGGCCAGGATAGAAAAAACTACCAACAACAAGTGTTGGAGAGGCTGTGGGGAAAAAGGAAAACTGCTGCACTGTTGGTGGGAGTGTAGACTGGTGCAGCCACTGTGGAGGTCAGACTGGAGATTCCTCAAAAAGCTGGGTTTGGAAGTCCCATTTGATCCAGATATCCCACTTCTAGGCATATTCCCAGAAGAACTGAAAACATCATACCACAGTGATATATGTGCACCCATGTTTATAGCAGCACAATTTGTAATAGCCAGATCTTGGAAACAACCTAAGTGCCCGTCAACTGAGGAATGGATAAAAAACTTGTGGCATTTTATACAATGGAGTAATACTCAGCTATAGAGAATGATCACATTGAGATATTTATAAATAAATGGATGCAACTTGAGACCGTACTCATATGTGAAATAAATGTAACTCATATATATATATATAAATACCATATAGTATGTAGTGTAAGAAATGGTAAGAGTACATAAGATTTTATTGTGATCATGGTTCCCCATTATGGTGCTTTGAAGTCTTATAATGTTTGCATTCATTGATTGTAATGATTTCATTCTGTTTTGTTTTTTATTGTTTGATGGTATGAACATCTACTTTGAAGAAAACAAGACATTATGGCAGCCATTGCTGATTCAATATCATCTTGCTTTGAAGTCCTACCATGCTTTGGTTCTTCTGTTTCCACTGGTTCTAACATGTATTTCTTATTGATTTTTAATATGTGTGAGAGTATAAATGATTTTTAAGGAAAATGTGATATTATAGTAGCCATTGTTCATTTTATGTTATTTGGTTTTGAATGTCCTATAATACTTTCATTTTCTTGAATGGTTTTATACTACTTTGTTCTGTTTTATATTATTGTGTGTGAGAGTATGCTCAACTATTTCAAAGAAAGAGACATTATAGTAGCTTCTGTTGATATCCAGTTGTCTTATTGTGAAGTGCTGTGTTGTTTGCATTGTTCTGTTTCTGATTTGCTTTGTTCTATTCTCTTTTGTCTTATTCACTTTAAAATTTAAAAAACTCCCATTCCAGTACCCAATGTAGTCACTGCAAACAGTTTGCACTGGAATAGTATCTGGGTATATTTACAGGTTCTTACTTGAAACTACAAAAAGAAGCAAAGTTTTCTCTCTTGCTATTAAAAGCCAATGGGTCAGAGAATGAGGAATCTGCAGTGACACAATGTGAAATACACAATGAATTGAAAATTATAAAGGTGAGAAGACAGTACCTTTGCCAGTTCTACCTCAGGACAGTTAACTGTTCTGTGGGCTCAGAATTCCACATAAGACAACCATATCCAAAACTCTCAAGGCACAACGGGAAGATTCAGGAATGCATGTGCCTGGACTCAGCCTGACATGGAAACAGTCACACAGCATGAAAACTAAGGGACAGCATTCACAGCTCCTGGCTACCACCCTTCCTCAGATGCCTCTCCTCCTTCCACTAGATGCTTCCCACTGATCAAAGCCACATGACTGTCCTCCCACCAATAGACTCTCTCTGCTCCATCCTGACTTCACGCCTTTCCTCTGGCTCTTCTGATTTGCTTTGTTCTGTTCTCTTTTGTTTTATGCTCTTTAAAATAAAAAAGCATGCTCCCATCTTCCTTGCCAAATTGGTCCAAATGATGCTAAAAGTGGCTGTATAATGTAATATATATTGTTTATTATAATTTGAGAGTCTCTCATTGTTCAAAACTAATGTGAAATCTTGTGATTGGATTTTCATAAGTCATCAAGAGATTATCAATATACTTAAACAAAAATCCCTTGGGTTGGGAGAAGATTATTGAAAGGGACTCCAACTGGTGAATAAGAAAAGTAGTTGCCTTATAAAATTAGAGAGATAAATGAGTGAAGAGGGTAGCCAATACTTTGGCCTTAGCCCTCCAAGGTCAATGAGGGCCCAGAATATAAAAAAATACTCTGCTCTGGCATCTTATTTATGGTGAGTCTCTGGTCTTTTGATCAAGAAACTTGTGAGACCACAGATGAAAGTGATCATAGGTATATGGTGCACATGAGGAAAGTCACCAGGAGAGAAATATCTCCCAAGCTTTCACAAAAAGCAGTTTGGTCAAGCAATGGCTGTTACTCAGACAGCTGACACTTATAGAAGTACTAAGAGGTGCTATGCATTGTTCTAAGCTATTTCTGAGGAGACATAACTGACCTTGATAGACAACAAGACACTGATTGTAATTAATACAGATCTCACCTTAACCTGGTCTTGAACATCCTGAAGAAATGTTAAATTACAAGAGATATAAAACAATGCCGCAGTAAATGTTAGCTATGAAAGAAACTCAAATCACTGACACTTTTTGACCATTGCTGAATGTCCTGGTAACTGACTTCTGTTATGTATTAATGGACTGTATAGGGTTTCAATTGTTAAATGCAGGGACTTGAAGTCCTTGAATTGGAAATCTTTAACCAAAATGGAAACAGTTCAAGAATAAAAAGATCTTCTACAGAGTTCTTCAAGAAAAAGTACCTCCAACTTCAACTGACCACCCATTGGTAGCAACAGCAAAACAGAAAAGTGAGAGGTGTTGAGAGTCATTAAAGCTGAAAATAGACAACACCTGTGGGAGATAGCCTTCCAGGTCTAAAACAAAGCCTGCCCAGGGTGAGTCAAAAATATAACTCCAGGTTCCTAAACAGCAGGTCCTTAGGTTACCATACAGGTAGATTGATAGGCAATGGGGCATCATGTGATATTAAATTGCTAAATATATAAATAAATACCCTTACAGTGATGGGGCAGTTCCTTTCCTACCATCAAGAGAGAAGGCTACACCTGGCCTCAGCTTTAGTCTTTATTTTCTCATCCTCTTGTGGTTCTTTTCCACTTAGAATATCAAGAGCCGTGCTGTTCATGACACATTTCTTTCAGATATGACTTTTAGACAATATCAGTACTTCAATCTTGACATCTACCTGTTCTTCTACCATTTCTCTGACAATTTCTTCCCAAGACAGTAAAAAGTTCATATATGATTAGGTGGAACATGTAGGAGGAATTGACATTCTTATGAGGAAATTCTCACTCCAAAAACTGTTTCCAGCCAAGTCACAGTTTTAACCAGGTCACAAAGCCAATGCCGTCCCATGTGTCCCATGATCCTGAATAGTAACTAGGATTGTAGAGTGCAGATAAAAGGAGTCTAGAGAAATTTCCTTGAATCCATGTGATTTATAAGTAAAGCAATACTATAATCTGCCCTTCATTAGTAATCCCTGAGAACAGCAATGTCCCTCACAACACACTAGTGTATGTGAGACAGTTCTAAGCTACAGTTCCAACACAGTTAATTATTAAAAACACTGTATGGATAAATGATAATGTGTTCTAATAAAAACTAATGACCCAGTCCCTAGGGTCAACATTCTGAGCCCTGTGTCAGGAGTCATCAGCTGGTTGATAAAGCTTGTTTTCCTTATTCTCAGTCTCCTTGGATGATTCTTTGAATGCTCTGAAACACTAGTACTCTTACAAATTTTTAAAGAAATTGAAAGGGAAGCAATATTTCCTAATTCATTCCTGGATACAAGTGTTACCCTGATACTAAAACCAAAGAAAGATTTAACCAAAAAAAAAAAAAAAAGAATTGCAATCTTACCTTCCTCATGAGCATAGATGCAACAATCCTCAAAAAGACACTAGCAAACAGAATACAGCAGAACATCAAGAAGATTTGCCACCATGCCAAAGTGGGATTCATCCCAGGAATGCAACACTGGTTCAGCATATATAAATCAATAAATGTAATATGTCATATCAACAGAGTCAAAGACAGATATCATATAATATCTCAATAGGTACAGAAAAGCTTTGATAAATCCAACACTCTTTCTTGATAGAAAAACATCACAGGAAATCAGAACATATGATCTTTACCTCAAACAGATAAAAGCCACCTATGCAAATCAACAGCCAGCATAATACATACTACATTGACAAAAACCAAAAGCTTTTACTTTAAAGTCAGAAACAAGTAAAGGATTTATAGTGTCACCACTCCTAGTTCAAATTGTTCTGCAAATATTAGCCAAAACAATTAGACAAAATAGAGAAATAAAAGAAATAAAGATAAGAAAGAAAAAATTTTAAATTATTCTTCATAGATGACATGATACTCCACATAGAAGACCCTAAAAACTCTACCAAAAGACTTCTAGATTTAATAACCAATATCAATTGTATAGTTGGTTATAAACTCAAACCTAGAACATCAATAACATTATAAAAAATGAAGAAACTTACTGAGAGAGAAATTAGGAAACCACACCTTTCATGATAACATAAAAAAAGAAATCCTTAGGAATCAATCTAACAAAAGAAGAAAAAGATCTCTATGCTGAAAAATACAGTACTTTGAAAAATGAGATCAAATAGGACATAAAATGGAAAAATATCCCTTACTCATGGAGCAGAAGAACCAATATAGTAACAGTGGCATTATTTTCAAAACTGTTCTATGGATTTAATGCAACCTTGATCAAAACTATACTAATGTACTAGAACTAGAGGAAACATTCCTAAAATTCATTTGGAAGCAGAAGAGACCTAGAATGACAAAGGAAATCCTGGACACCAAAGGCAAGACAGAAGACATCACAAACCCGGACTTGAAATTACATTAGAAAGCTACTGTGATAAAGTCTGCATGCTACTGGAAACAAATAAACCTGACAACCAGAGGAGAAGACTACAGGATGCTAGCACAACCAGCAACACACTCAGCCACCTTATCTTTGACAAAGGGGCCAAACATGTTCACTTGAAGAAAGATAGCCTCTTTAATAAATGGTGCTGCAAAAACTTCCATGACTCTCTACATGCTGAAGACTAAAACTAGACCCATGTTTATAATCATTCACTAAACTAAAATCAAAATGGATCAAAGATCTACATATTAAAACAGAAACACTAAATCAACTGAAAGAGAAAGTAGGTAGAAATATTGAAGACATAATGTAGGTAGAGTGTTCATGAACAAAATTCAGACTGCATGGGAAATACTTCAAAGAATCAACAACTTAGATGAGCTTATTAAAAATATTTTGAATATTAAAAGACATCACCAACATAGTGAAAAGACAGCCCACATACTGGGAAAATTTTAGCCAATTGTCCTTCTGACAAAGGACTTCTAGCTAGATCATATTAAAAATTGAAAAATCAGACATCCTAAATTCAAAGACCCAATCCAAAAATGGGCATCTGAAATGAATACACACTTCTCAGATGAGTAAATAAAATAACTATATAAAAAAAATGTTCAACATCACTCATCATTCAAGAAATGCAAACAGAACTGAGATTTCAAGTCACCCCAGAAAAAATGACTATCATCAAGAAATCGACCAATAACAAATGCTGGAGGGGTTGTGGGGGAAAAGGAAACTTTTTGCACTTCTGGTGGGAGTGAATACTGGTGCAACCACTGTGGAAATCAGCATGGAGATTCCTCAGACAGTTAGGATTAGAGGGTCCATTTAACCCAGTTATATCCCTTTTGATTATCTTCCCTTAAGGTTTAAAAATATCATACCAAAGTGATACATGTACACCCATGTTCATAGCAGCAACATTTGAAATAGCCAAATCTTGGAAACAACCTAAATGTCCACTAACTGAAGAATGCATAAAAATGATATGGTATTTTTATGCAATGGATTACTACTCAGACATAAAGAAGGATAAACTTGAAACTTTTGTAGGTAAATGGATACAACATGAGACCATACTCATAAATGAAATAAACCAGACTCACATGTATCAACTTTGTATTAACACCCTAGTGTGAGAAACTGAAAGAGAAAATTAGATCTAAAATGTACAATAGATATTGTGAAAGCAGATGAAATTGTTCAAAATGAAAAAGGAACTACAATGGGGGAAAGGAGAAAAGATGGAATGGAAAATGGAAAAAAAATACAAGTCAGGTATACTATTAGTGTCTTTTATTTCATTGAAAAGGAAAGTGAGTCATAATCTCTACTGGAGAAATTTTAATGCCCATATCTTGTACTCTCAATAACCATTTTAAATATAACAATATACAATGCATTAACTACTGTCTTTCACCTATCATTTTGGTATGAAATTTTGTTTTACCATTTTTCCATAAAAAGTAAAATCACAAAATGTCCTATTTATATTTCTATTTCTCCTTCCTCTTGATCTCAGTGCATATTCCCCTACTCCTCAGCCTTCTCCTATTCATCATCATTATAATCAAATTCTTCAGTTTCATTCTTTTTTTGAGACTACATTATTTTGAAATGTCATAATTTGCAGTATCCTTAGTACTATCTTATCCTAATTTAAGCCATAGAATTATAAATGGAATATGCATTTACTTCTTTTTATTTATAATTTTATTTATATATGAAATTTATTTGGGTTTGCATTAAATTAGTAATGTCTTCATAGTTACTTCCATAACACGTCTATGAATTTTTCCATATTTATTCTAATTAAACATGTCTTTGGAAAACAGAAGTTAATAAAATTTGTGATTTATACTTCAGTTTGACAATCCATATTAATTGAATAATATATTCTGTTTACACTTTTGTAGCAATATACTCCTTTGGTTCATACAATGTATTTTCACTGTAAGAAAACTCTTGGATTGCTTTGTATGTTTTTTTTTCATTTATTAATCTATACTGACTTTTATCATTCTACTCTGTTCTTTCCATTTGGGTGGGAGTACATTCTCCACTTCTTTTTTGCATGTAAGAATGAAATACATAACTCAACCTTAACAGGATATATAGGCTTATCTCCTTAGCCATCTTGGATACATGAACTTTTAGCTTTCTTCTGTTAATATTCTCTAGTTTCCAGTTTTAATTGCTGGGGCATGATTCCTTTAGAATAAAACTTACATTTTCTAGTCTGTGTAAGCTTATATATAGGTTGCTGATATCTTTAGTAGTGTGACTCTGAATCCGTTGATCTAGTTTGGATGACTGGATATCCTAATGGCACTGTGTCAAAGGATCATTATCAGGGAATAAACTCCACTGATGTACATTTGGTGTCTTTTATTATAACAATTTTCATATTTACCTTACTAAATTCTATGCATATTTTCTTGGAGTTATTTTGGATAATATTTTTCTATCCATGCTCTCTTTTTTTCTCACTTCTTATGTTTTGTATTATACATGACACTGTTTTTATTTCAGATGCCAAGCATTCATGCTGGTATATAGGATAATAGCTTAGTGCATATATTGACTGTGCAATTTAACTTTTTGTTGTTCCCATCATTCTTCATCATTGCAAAGGAAAATAGGCAGAATTATTACATGAATTTTCTTATTTATGATGTAAAATAATCTGGACATTAAGTTTATTCAACCCATGTAGAGAACAGGGAGCCACTGTGTATGGCCTTTCTTATACATGAGCTCTTCTTGTCTTGATTCACATAATTACAGGCAGCAGATGACACTCAGGGAACTGCCTTCTCCTACAAAGTGGGCACACAGGAGTGCTCTGTCCATTGAAGGCTTAGAACATCCTCCAAGAACAAGAGTTTTGTATGCTCAAGATGCAGCAGAAGAGGCACCAACTTGTCTTCCATGCAACTTGGGAGTCTGCAATTGGAAAGAAAATAGATACTGCCTTCAGTGGTGTTGACCAAGGGGGCAACCAAGGGTTTTTCCAGATGATATTCCAGCAAGTGCAAAACAGTATTTCTGATAAAAAATTCTCCTCTTTTGTATTACATATATAATCATATTGTGGGAAGTATTATTTTATAAAAGTAATCATTTACTGAGTGATTCCCTGAATTGGTGTCATTAAATACTGTAGTGTATCTATGAATTTAGGGCTTCAATTTACTGTTTGTGGCGCAAGAGATTGGGTGGAAGGTCTTTTGTATGTTTAGTATGTAGTCTCCATTTAACTACTTCCTCAGCCACTTAAAAATTATTATGAGCCAACGTTTTATGTTGTGTTTTCCTGTTAGAATGACACAGGTAAATTGGATCAGGGTCTGTCTAAAGAACATCCCTTAATTTCTAAAAACACTCTGTTTTTTAACTAGATCACATTCACAAGTATCAAACTTCAGAGTTCAACATTGTACATGAAACACAACTCAACCCAGATAACAGTCTGACACAAAGTAGAAAAGAAGGCTTGAGTTTGGCAAGTCATGTATTTAAGTGAAGGACTCAAGGATATTATCAAATATGTTTGTGTTTCTATTGGGTGCAACTTGCAATATCCATGTTAATGGATATATAAACTCTTTCATTTAAAATTATTTTTATAAAATTTTTAAACAAGTTAGATCCAATATATTGTCCTGTCATATAGTTATTGTGTTACTTACTTTTCTCCCATTGCAAAATATCCAACACTCAAAGTTAAAGGCAGAAACTTATTTATCTCACAATTTGTTGAGGTTTCAGTCCACAATCAGTTAACTCCAAGGCAGGATGGTGCATGGTGAATGGGTAACATTTTAGGGCAGTGCAAAACAGCAAAGTCAGCAAGAGCCTCTACACCTCAGAAAGTGGAGTTGCTGAGCTTCTTATTTAAACTTCTCAACTTCTCAAGTTTATAGAATGTATCAACTATTACAATTAATATATACTTATTAAGTTTAATCATGTCTTAAAATTTTTTGAAACTTTGATGATTTTGGACTTAGAGCCCAGTTATGTTTTAAATAGGAATTTTTCAAATGCTAATGAGGACATGAGGTCAAGATTTTGCAAATTAGAAAATATTTTCTTAAAATTTATGTACTTTAAATTTTTAAGTTTATCTTTTGAAAAATCAATGTTTCCTTGCATCTTTAACAGACTGTCTGGGTTTATAAGTGTATAGGTCAATATTGATACCTATACAATATGTGAAGTCTAAGTTTACACTGAAACTCACTCCTTGTGCTGTTTATTTAAATTTTGACAAATACAAAATGATATGCATTGGACAAATACACTATTACTCAAGTAGTCTACCTGTTCTGAAAATTCTACTGAGTTTCATGGCTGTAAATGTTGCCTCTGCTTCCCTACTCCTCAAAAATGTGACTGATGGTAAATATAGAAGTCATTTTCAGCTTTTCTCCTGTGCTTCATGATGAGGGAAGAAGAAATATGCCTCATGGACTCATGTTCTCATAAAAGCCTAAACACTGGTGGAACTCAAGGTTGTAGGAATACATTTAGATTACAGTATACTGAATCATGACATGAAAGAACAAAGAAGTAGGGAAGTAGGAGAAATTATACAATTCAGAAATGTGTTATATTTCTGCAGTGATCTTCAGTAACTAATTTGGGATTTTTGGCTGTAGCACAATTATTTGTACCACAAGCAATGAAGAGCAACTGTGGCTGTGAGTTTCAGCATGTGTCTGGTAAACAGACAACACAGTTATGCAGGGAAACTTCTGTGGCTGAAAGTCTTAATTATGGGCCTGTCAGATGATACTTGTTAATCTTCCACTTTGGAAGGCACAATGCCACAACACTAACATTAAGTATTCTAGTGCAAACAAATAGCAACATCTCTAATCGCATCTACACTAATAACTTACTGACTAAGACTTAGGAACAAACCTGCCCAGGAGGAGATGGCCCCTGGGATGTTGCTATCAGTGGAACTGAATTAAATCATGGTGGTTCCAGGTAAAGAAAATGACATTCACGTATGCTTCCTGGCGGGTGTTTTTCTATGGGACACCAAACCTCAGATGTGGATCCCAGGGGACAATGGTGGCAAACTTCTCCAGGGACATGGAGCAGATACTGGTGACAGTAATTGGGGCATCAGAGTGTCTACTTGAGTCAGAGACAATGTCATGCTGAATTCATGCTGCATATATTTATATACCCGCCCCACACTGCAATTTTTCTTTTAACTCAGTCTAAATCATTGCACATTACATCTAAGATGTTGCCTTTGATTGTTCTCTTCCTTCCCCTGCAACTTCCCATCTTAGTGTGTACTTTTGAAAATGAGGCCTGCCTTCACCGAAGGAGCACCAATGTGCGCAAGGATGGTGATGTGGTGATTGGGTGTTTTTTGTCTCTTTATTACTATATCTACTATACTGGTATCTTTGATATAAAGCCAACTAGAGAATTCTATTTCATTCAGTAAGTATATTCTTCATTTAGTTGTTTTCTTCTGGATACTAGGATAGATAATGTGTAAGGATCTGTGGATTAATATTCTCTATGTGTATCAATATTCTCTATGGTGCTACTCTGTTCTGCCACCCTCATGTGTACAACAGGCCTGATTATTAGTTTTTCTTATCCTTTTTTATACTTTTGAATGTGGATGAGAATATTCTTTTTGTGTGTGTTCCTAGAATGTCGTTCTGATTCTTGGATCCTGAAAGGGACCCCACTCTCCACCATATTCCATGGTCCATGTCCTTCCTCCTACCTAGATGGTTTTGTGTGACATTAGGCAATGTTCATCACGTTGAAATCTTTGGATTGAATTGAATGATAAGTGGCTTTTGCCAAATACTCCCTAATACAATTAAGGGTTTGCTGATGTTTCTCTAACTATGCAAAAAATTCCTTATACATTTATAGATTGTATTCTTATATTTCTACCCTTTCTGCTTGGAGAAACTGTTTCCTGTGAATACTCAGTAACTATTTAAAATACATTTTAGTGTTCCCCAGGACTCAGAATAAGGACCAGAATAAGGTATAAATCATCAATGAGACTTTTCCCCACCGATGTGACTCTTCCTCTGTTGGATGCATATATCTGTGCACTATTCAGTTACTATCTCATCGGTCTCATGCCAAGCATATAATTAAATAATGGCTTTTACAGGGGGCTGGGAGTTCTAGCAAGCGACTTGTGCTTTTGTGAGAAAAGAAGATGTCATTGAAACAGTGATAGATTGAGTCTTATAGAAGATTTTGGTTTCATAGAATTCCTCTGGCAGCTGTCCACATGAAGGCTTAAAAATAAATACAGAAAGATCTTTCCTGGAATGTTGGAACCTTGTCATAAAAGTTAGCCAATAGGATGCTTGGTGCACAATCTGATATGAGCAGAAACTCACTTCTAGCCTGGCCAGCTCCCAAACAGTTTCTTTCTTACCTGTCCAGAAGATGCAGATGTTTGTTCCATTAGGTTCTTGGCCAGGTCTTAGAGGCTACAGACTCCCTGCTTCTGGTCATGAAAGTTAAGCCACTGCCACTTTTGTCTCAACTGGATTTTAAGGGGTTTCACTGGTAGGAAGATTTTAGGATCTCATCTGTAGAGAAGACACTCTGCCCTGACCTTCCCAATCAGAACCCTGAAAACCATATGAAGAGACTAATCAGCACTGGAATTGGAATTTCAGGACTGGAGGCTCCTCCAACCTAATGATGTAACTTTTTCTGTGTTTTCCCTTCTGTGTAATCATGCATGTGTTAAGTAACAATTTATTGACATTTGTTTTTGTTTTATTGTTTTTACCTTGGTAATAAAGGCATTTGTTAGTTGTGACTTCAGGCCCCTACATTAACCAGCTGTGAATGTAGTCTTTTAAAGGCATTTATTTGGGAGCAGAGACAGCAGAATAAGGAAACTTGGCCTTTTCCTTTTGAAAATCGGATTTCTACCCATTTCATATTGCTTATAACATCCAGAGGTTTGCTTATATTTTTATTCCTAGATACTTTTCAGAAGTTTACAGAGTTTTCAAGACAGGGACTTACTGTGCTGACTATGCTACCAGCAAACTCCTGGGCTCAAAAAATTCCTCTGCTTAAGCTTGTCTACTGGCTTGCATTACAAGAAACTTCATTACACCTGGAAAGTGTATTTTTCTTCCATATTGTTCTAAAATGTGTATTGCTAATGATATGCTTAATATAGAAAGTCTGTTTCTGTTTCTTGCTACTGAATGTTTTTTGTTGGCAATAGATCAGAATTTTTGGATGTTTTTACTCAGAGAACTCTGCTAAAAATCAACTAAACCCTATGAAAGTGACTTATGTCATTTATTGAAAAGATTAAGAAGGGTTTATTTGATCAGGACATTACATTCAGTACAGAATCCAATGAAATGTGGTTCATTTAGATAAGCAGGTTCTGAAAGGTGTATGGGTTAATGTGCATCTAGTGCTAACCTGGAGAATGGAGACAGGAAATCAGGGAGTCTGGCTAAACCTGCCTGAGGATTCTAACTATAAAAATCCCAGTATGATCAAACATCATCTGAGTATAGTGAGGAATGAGAAACTGATCAGATACCAAGCGCTTTCAGACTTCAAGAGTAGTTCAAGCATATAGGCTCTGTTTCTATTCTTAGGAAGAGAAGATAAGGTACTCACTCTTCTATTGTGCTCTATGGTCCCCACAAATGCTGAGGGAATCAGGCAGCTTTTACAGTTGGACCCATATGCTGTGAGTTCTGTCTATGGCCAAAAAGATCACATTTGGAATTCTGAGCTTGTATGTCCTGTTACATCTACCAGGAATGAGAGTTTTGGGACTCAGAAGATAATTTGATTCTTGATAAATTCAGAAGGAAAAGAAAAGAAAATTTGAAAAATAAAAATGCTTACACATAAACAATTTATGTATTATATGCCAACCATATATTGAAGAATCTAATTGTAATATTGTGCAGGATCCTATTTCAAATGCATTAGTAACTATATATACTGTATTCTTGGCTTTTCTGCACATAAATATAAATATATTCAAAGTTTCATCATTCTGTTTCTGTTTTGTTTCAATGTATTATCCTAACATAACATGATACATTTATTCATGCTAATTCTTATATGTGCATGATTTATATACTTTCAAATTATCATAAGTCAATTCTCCATTTTTTTGGATATTCCAACATTTCCAATTAGTTTCTATTTTCATTTAAGGAGGATAATAGATATATGATATGTAGAGGAAGGCTCCCTGATTAAATCTAAAGAATGTTGAAGAGTAAAATGGCTGTGTTCAAAATTATCTATTTTTATATTATCATACACATTATCAAACCATGTCTTGCAACAAAATATTCTTGATTAGGTATTTTTAAAATGATTTATTAGGCTTTTGTTGCTATAAATGTTTTTGTAAATCATGCTTAAAAATAAATAGATATGAGCTTGTAGGCTGGAAAAAATACCCATCATTTACCTTTTTCTTTTCCTATTTTCAAAGCATCTCAATGTGTAATTTTGAAAATACATTTGTGTTAAGATTATTACTTTTACATTTTAATTAATTATTTAGTACTTAAAATTTATTTTGCAATAAATGTATGAATAACACTCAATTTGTTTCACATTAGTTTATTTTTGCTATCAATGACATAATTTAATAGTGAAGCTCTAAACAAATCTTGTGATAAAAATGATAGATGATAATGAGATATATAGAGAGCAAGTTTTATAGACAGATTATTTTTATGATCTGTTCTATTGATGCAGCCACATTTTAGTTGCTTTTTCTCTAAATAACATTCTCCTTTTGTTTTCTGAAACAGTTTCTCTACTTTTTCAGATTTTGAACATTTTTATAGTACTTCTGTAATATGTGTCATTGATATAACATTATCACTTCTTTAAATATTTATTAGTAGTGGCAACATTGATAGACTTTTTTAATATTAAATTTTGGGGAGTATTCTTTTTAGTGCATTTATCTCTTTACCACAACTTTAGAGTTTTTAAATAAGTATTATTTTAACTTTTGTTAAAGCTTTTGCTATACTACATGCATTTTTCTCAAAGGAGATTCTCTTACCAATTTTATACACTAACCCTTTTTTAGTCTTATTTCCTTAGATTTGTTTGGAGCCTGTACTAGAATCTTGTTCTATTTTTTAGGTGAATAATGTTTTTCCTAATGATACATAAATGCCTGCTTTTCTCTTCAGTTCTTATTTCTCCAGTAACTTGCTGAATATAAATTCTGTGACTTAGAAATTCCAGAGCAATGCTAAGAGATTCTGATGCTAACAAAGAAATAATGTTTGGAAACTTTTTAAATGAAAACACTCTTGATATACAGATTTTTTATATATATTCCACAATAATGAAAGGAGATTGCACCTTCTGAGTGGTAATTTCATAGTTGTTTTAACAGAAATATCAGAGCAGGAGAAGGGTGGATAATCATGTGAATTCCTAAAAGAGGGTGAACTTCTATGCCCGTGGTGACTCACTGTCTTATTCTTTATGCAAATCTAAGTTTTGACTTGAAATAATTTTAGTTTTATTTTTAGTTTTATCTTTAGTTGTCACATTCAATTCTATATATTGATAGTTTCAGTGTAATATGCCTCTACATATTTATGTTACCTAAACATTAAATCAATCAAATTAATGTATAATCAGCCTAGTGTCCTTCACATGCATAAGAGTGAATAGCAATTTTGTTTGGGATACATTTAAATAATAATATTAAGGAAAAAATTTTTGCCTAAAATGAAGCATTTAAATAGAAATGGATGCTTGTTAGTACTGAATACATATGTAATTCATAAATATATTATTTTTCTCCTTGAAAACTGTGAGGATATTTAAAAAATATAACATTTTATAAAGACCTACATAGTTCAATTATACAAATTTTATTCTGAATTTACATAGCAAGGTCATATTAACTGTATAACAGATGTAACAGTTAATGAAGCAACTCCTGTGGGAATCTTGTGAGGACACTGAGCTCCTTTATGAGAAATTCACCCCCATGATTCATCTAATTACAATTGTCTTCAAAAAGGTCAGTCTTCTCATATCACCGTGTTCACACTTAGGTTATAAATATATGAGTGTGTGGTTAGAACGCAAGCATTCAGGTCATATAATATTGTACTGAATTGGAAGATAATCTTTAATAGAGTCTTTTCCCGAAGGATCTCTCTGTTCTCCATGCAGGCTTACACCCAGCAACTACCAGAACTACCTAGCTTTCACTTTTGCTGTAGAAGAGATCAACAAGAATCCTCATCTTTTACCCAACATTTCTCTGGGCTATGAGTTCCACAATTTGATTTACAGTCATTGGAGGATACTAGAGAATTCTTTCATTTTGCTCACAGGACAACATGAGATTCCAAATTATGTATGTAGGATAAAAAGCAAGTGTGCAGCAGTATTGACAGAAATTCCATGGGATACCTCAGCTCAGATAGGGCCAGTGCTGGAACTCTACAAATTTCCACAGGTGAGGGTTGCTGTGACAGGAAATAATGGAAACATATACATGGTGTTTCAGATACCAGGAGCATAAATGTTTAAAAATGACTGCAATTAGTGTCTTTCAAATGGTACAATGTACAAGAGTCTATACATAGAGACTTTCTAAGATACACACAACTTCTTTTCCATATCATTTTTTGGATCAAAGGTGAAGAAAGAAAGAAAAAATACATTTCTTGGATGTCTGAATGATTCATTCATTTTTTAAAAATATCTGTTGTGGTAGATGTTTAGAAAGATGGGAAGAACATGCTTTTCTTCTAAAACTTGTATATGATACTCAGTACATTTTAGGACTAGTATGGCTTTCCATCAACACCAGTATATTACCCAATTTTCTTGTCATCTAGGTTTCCTTTGGCTTGTTTGATCCTACATTGACTGAGAGTGGCCAGTATTCTTTGCTCCATCAAGTGGCTCAAAAGGATACACATTTGGCCTCTGGCATGGTATCCTTGATGCTTCATTTCCACTGGACATGGGTGGGCCTGCTCATCACAGATGGCCATAAGAGTCTTCAGTTTCTCTCAGATATGAGAACTGAGATGGACAGGAACAGAGTCTGTGTAGCGTTTGTAAAAACTGTGTCAAGTGTTACTGGGTCATATCTCTCAGCCATGCAGAAACATGATATCTTGACCACAGATACATCATCAGTCAATGTGGTGGTTGTTTACTATGATATGGATAGTCAAAATGATGTGAGCTACAACATAGTGCAAAACTTAATGACATGGAAAGTCTGGATGACAAACTCACAATGGTCAGCTAATCTGGATGGAAGAAATTTCATACTTGACTCATTCCATGGGATTCTTATTTTCTCACACCACCATGAAGAGATTTCAGGATTGAAAAATTATGTCCAGGAAGCTACTCCTTTCAAATACCCAGATGACACTTATCTCTTTATGTATTGGTACAAAAATTTCCACTGCTCATTCTCTGAGTCTGACTGTGCATTGAAGAATTGTACATCTAATGCCTCTCTGGCTTGGTTGCCCCTGAATCATTTTGAAACAGCAATGAGTGATGTTAGCATCAATATATACA
>PVJX010025791.1:0-26556 GCA_004027295.1 Dolichotis patagonum | reverse complement strand
GTCATCTTCCAGTCTTTGTATCTTTACTGCCTGCTCTCTTGTTATTTTTAAGAGATCTTCCCTTTCATGACCCCACATTGCAAGCCTGTGTTCAATTTTTGATAGTCTATCTTTGGTTTCTTTTAAGCAGTTTTGCCAGCTTTCTATGGAGTCTTTAGTTTCCTGATAATCTCTTTGAATCTGTTTCATGAATTCTAGGATTTTCCTGAATTCTTCATTAAATTTTTCCTCTCCATTTTTGTTCCTCCATTCTTCTGTCTGTGCCTTCTTGAGAGGTGCCCAGCCCTTCTTTTATTAATCTACTTATCTCTTGTTTAATTTGAATTAATATTTCAGTTTTGGTCCCACTTACAAGGTCCTGAAGATATCTCTTTATGTCCGCTAACTCTGTGTTTGATGTTGCATTATTGCTGCCCTCAATCTCTTTTGTATTTACCTCTCCTGGATGAATGTTCTCAGGGTTGGGGGCTGGGAGTTGTTTCTTATTTCTCCCTTTTGTCATGTTTTTGGTTCCTTCCATACAAGTGTACAGTGTAATGCCCAGACCCTTTTCTTGTTGGTTAAAGCTCCTCTAGAGGGTGCAGGCCAGGAGCTTTAGCCCTCTTCAATAGGTTATCAGAGATTAGAGTTCACCCACGGGCAGTGTGCGCTAGCTCCTCCCCTCCGGGCCAGTCAACCCCTGCAGGCCTTCACTGTGTCAGCGTGCACTGATCTCAGGGAAGTATTATTGTAGGGACTCACTGTCTCCCCACCAAGGGCGCGGCCTAATCCAAGCAGATCCCACCAATCTGCTCGGCGAGGGGAGCAGCCAGCTGAAGCCACTTCCTTATGGAGTTAGGGCTGTCCTGCCCAAATCCAACATGTCATCCAGTCGGTTACCCCTTTTCCGTGGTAGGGTCCCATTCCCACCACTCACCACGTGCCGATGCCTGTCCCGAGAACTGCAGGACTCCCCGACCTCTGACTTCAGCGCGGCTGTGGTGGGAATTCACGGTGCCTCCGGGTGGGTTGAGCGCAGGGCCAGTCCGGGCGAGCTGGATTCAGGGCTGTTCAGCTCCGCGCTCTGGCGGCTCAAGCCAGTCGCTATGGTGCGGATCGCTTGTTCAGGTTGGGCAGGAATTCAGGTGGCTCGAGGAGGGGGCCGTGCTCGCTGACCTTAGCTTCTCTGATGGTAGTCCCAGGACCTCATATTCGAGTGGTTTTTTGCGGTTTAGTTTTTCCCTGGGTTGTGAGAGTCCATCTCTATCTGTTTGGGTCTCTCCAGGGTGTTTTATTCTGGCATTTGAGCTGTCTCTCTCAGAGAGGATCTCTCTCCTGCTACCTACCAGTCCGCCATCTTGTTCAATCTCCTGTTTCATTTTTTCATTTAGCATACATTTCTTTTATTTCTCTTTAACATATTAATGGAATTTATGTCTTCTCCTTTCTTATCTAGTCTATAATACTTTGAGAAGAAATTTTGAGTCTTTGGATATTTGACATCCAGAATTATGTTTCACATTAATAGGCACTTAGTATAAATTTTAATCTATTGGTAAATTAATCTTATTAAATATTATGAGTTTTCTCATAAAAATTGGAGAAATTATTTCTTTAACAAGATAGCATAATGAATTTGATTCTATAAATGCTACTCATTTTAGACAGTACATTACTGAGTTTCATTAGTGTTCCTATAAGTGTCTGCCAGATATTTTTAGAAGTAACTTACTGTAGTTTTAGAAATAACTTTAATAGGCTCTAAAAATGGATGCTGTTGAACTTTAGAATTTATTTTTATTTCTTCAGAATTTATCAGTTACATAATGATTAATTTTATTGGGAAGTCAGTGCATGTACATAACAAATTTCAGTTCTTTTTTCCTCCCTTTTTTTCCCCTCCTGCTATCCTCCCTCCATCTCTTAATTTCCTTTCCATTTCAAAAAACTCCCCCTACTTCCTACTGCTTGCTGTGTTACTATTAGTATACCTATAAATACCACTTCCTTATATTTAAGTTTAGAAACTTCAGATTGTTTAGAATTTAAATTAAAGGATTAAAAACACATATATGAATGTATATATTTTCAGTGAAGCAAATCTTATTATCTCTACCTTTTATTCTTTCCATCCTCATTTATGTTGATATTTTTTATAATAAGGGCTGTTATATTGGGTGATTTATATTCATATTTTAAAAAAATTTTGCCAAAACTTGCAGGAATTATAGATTGGGTTGAGATTTTTTAAATGTTAGATTAATATTTCTCTTGTCACCAAATATTATAATTGATAAGGCTGAAAGTGAGGGCTGAAAGTGAATATTTTAGAAGACTACTCTTTAGACCATTTTATAAAACATCGATAATGCAATGGAAGTGAGTTACATCAATAATGCAATGGAAGTGAGTTATTTAGGACTATATAAGCCATGATAATGTTTACATATGAAGCCAAAGGGCTACCAGCACTTATCAAAATGCCTTACTCAGTAACTAATTGAGGAAGGAAAAGACTACTTGTACATAGAGTGCATAAAATGACCTTGTAGATTTTTATTGCTTCATGCAAACATAAAATTCCGAAGTATATTGATACATTCTTTTTTTATAGTTGATGGCTAAAGGAGTAAAGATTTCTGATGTTTCTCCACCTTTGGGACACCGTGAAACAGGTGGCTCTCCATCAAAGCAACAGATGAGATCTGTTATTTCTATAACATCAGCTTTGAAAGAAGTCGGTATGGTAAGTGTTCAAACATTTAGAAGTCTTCAAAGTTAAAAGTTATTTAAAAGTAAATTTAACAAAATTGCATTAATTTCTAATGTTTCCTTTGGTAATACCAGGAGAAACAATTACTTCTTAACATTTATTCAATTTACTCAGAATCTGAGCCTTTCTGTTCAAATTTTATGTCCCAGACTACATGGTAGATATTTATATAATCAGCCCTCTGTTTCTGAGAATTACACATCTGCAATGTCAAAAATATTTGAAGAAAAAGTAGTATTGTTACTAATGTACACTATGTGCTTAGGCCTACCATGATCACATCTGTACTAAACATGGACTTTTATTGTCATTATTCCCTAAACAGTATAGTATAATGACTATTTACATTGTCCTAGATGTTATAAGTAATCTAGGGATTACTTACAGTCAGTATACAGAGGATGTGCATAGATTCTTTGCAAATAATATACCACTTTATGTAAGAGAAAGCATCTGTGGATTTTGGTCTTTGCAAGAGTGGGGATGTTTTGGAACTCATCCTTTGAGATGCTTAAAGAGGACTGTGTATTAAAATGATTCTTTTTACATTAAAAGAATATTAAATGAATAAAATATATACAGAAATGTACTGAAAATAAAGCAGCAAACATTTTTATACTACAATCCTCATCATTAATAAATCTTTACATTTAAAAATATTATTTCTCACCAGGCCTGTTGGTACACATTTGTAATCCCAGCAGTATGGGAGACTGAGACAGGAAGATTGCAAGTTCAAGTCCAGCCTGAGCAACTTAGTGAGACCCTGACTCAAAGTAAAAAATAAAAAAGGCTAGAGATGTAGCTCAGTGTGAAGACCGTGGGTTCAGTCCCTAGTCCCCTCCCCCAGTTCTTTGGTACTTAAATAACTAACTCTTGGACCTGAGTCTACATGTTTACATTTTCTTGAAATTTTGTGACATAGTAAATGGTAGAGGATTCAGTGGAATTGCACTTAATTCATCAATTACTGCCTTCTACTATTAAATCTTTATATGCCTTGGAGGGTGTAAAATAGAGAAACATAGACAAGTCAAAAGTTTAAACGTAGACCTGTCTTGCCAGGTTTCTGAAGTAAAGATGCTGGTAAGAGTTCTGGGGTTCATACAGATGAGCTTATGATATAGAATATCTACTTATATTTGAAAAGAAATAAAGGAAAATAGTATATAGAATCGTATAATACATTAACTCCTTTTTCTCCTTTCCTGTTGATCGTGTTAATGCTTTTTATTTAATTTCATTAAGTTTTTATAGACTACAGAATTTATTGATTGGTGCACTAATCTTTATAGCCTTTGTAAGTATCTTGAGAATAAGACCTAGTAGGAAGATCTGTGTCTCGAGTATGCTCCAGAACTTCATATAACAAACTATTGTTCTTCAAGTAGGTTTTGTCTCTTTTTCTTTCTCATAACGACTTTGCATGTGCTACATTATTCACTTCAACTTTAGATACTACTGTGTGGTTTCCTTCCTGGTACCCAGTGTTACATCTCAAGTAGCTGTTCATCCCTCTGGTTGTAGCGACTGGTAATTCCTGACCACTTTACTGGGTAAAATGTTCCTTGTCTCATTTACATGTATTATTTTAAAATTGACCATTATACCTGTTTTCAGATATTAAAAACTTGAGGTTATCCATGTAACTAAATTTTTTATTACCGTGTTGATAAACATTGCTTATTACAGCTTTGAAAGTTAGTTACTGCAAGTCTTGAAGATACCTTTGGTTTTCATAGTTTTCATAACAACTAATTTCTCCTTTTCAAATATTTTTAAATTCTAGGTGGTCTAGATTGCTTCTACACTAATCAGAAAACAAAATCTGTATTGGTAATACAAAAAATGACACAGAACTCACTGTTACCATCTTAGAGAAGAAAGCCAGTCCTCAATTGTGTTTGATGCTATGGTTTACATGTTTAATTCTATGGCTTTAATAAGACATGGGAAAAAAAAAAAAAATATATATATATATATATATATATATATATATATATATATATATAGACAGTTTCAAAGTAACATAGCCTATTTTGAATTAGTTTTTTTTCCCATTGATTTTAAGTTATCAAAAATTAAATGCCAAAGAAGAGGATATAATTAAACATATGAGCAGTATCTCAAATATATGAAAAATAATTGAGAATTGGCCCTTCTGTATATTGTCTATTAATTGATAATATTTAAATATTTATCATTACTAGCAATAAAGAAAGCTATGTTAACAATTTACAGGAATAAAATGTTCACAGCAAGCAATTTGATGTACAAACAAATGTAGCAAAAATATTAGCTTTTTTTTAAGGTAAACTTTCAATATATGTTCTGTCAAAGCAATGACCAAGGTAGACTTCTAATATAACACTGTTTCTTACTCTGTAACTATCTGTGCTTTAGGACAAAAGTTTAATTGATTCCCAGGAAACTTCAGAAGAAATGCAAAAAACCAACAGTGCTATTTCAGTAAGTGCAACTTTCAAAGCTTCTCTGTCAGTCATTTAACTTAATCATGTAGATACCAAAATATAGCATAACTGTTTCAGAGTAAGCGAGAAATACTACGTAGGTTAAATGAAAACCTTAAAGCTCAAGAAGATGACAAAGGAAAGCAGCATCACATGGATACTTGTGAAATGATTGTTCCTGAAAACACCAAAGATAATGAAAAGGAAAAATCAATTCCATCTGATCGAAAGAAGTGGGAGATAGGAAGTCAACTTGTAATTCCCCTGGATGAGTTAGCACTGGATGCGTCGTTCTCAGCAACTGAAAGTATGTATAAACATGTTAATGTCATATTTTGTTTTAGCCTACTTGTAAACTGTAGACTGGCCATCTGAAGGAACTGACACATGGCTTAAGAGAGCCAGGAAGAATTTAATTTTGGGGGTTTTTTCTACTAGTAGAGAAGTACTATCCTTTCCTAGTAAAATGTGAAAAATGTACAGTGATTCAGTCTTAAGAATGGCAAAGATTTTATGCAGAATTGTGTAGTATAAGAGAGGAAATTAATGTTACATATTTAAATTGTGCTAAATAATTATATTAAGTAATTGTTTTACTTTAACCTTTTATGCCGTGTTATATTAATCTGTTGCTAGGAATAATTCTTATTTTATTTTTTATACTGGGGTATGAACCTCACACATGCTAGGTAACTGGTCTACCTCTGAGCCAGACACCTACTTCACTTATTTATATTTATTTATTCATTCATTAATTTAATTTATTGAGACAATTCTCACTAAATTGCCCAGCCTGACCTTGCCTTTCTGATCTTCCTGTTTCAGCCTCCCGACAAGCTAGGATTGCAAGCATGTACCTCCATGCACAGTGATAAATTATTTATTTATTTATTTATTTATTTATGGTACCGAGGATCAAACTCACAACCTCATGCTTACCAGACAGATGCTCATGCCGTTGAGCTAAAGCTCCAGCCCCGAGAAATGATTCTTAATAAGAACCAGAGAATGAACTTTGATAGAATCTGAAAAAGGTCCCTTAAGCACTTAGCTGGGATATTGAAAACATCTAACTTAATGATTCATTTATCTAGCAATAGTTCCTGAGTACTTACTTACATTGTCCTGTGCACCAAGGATACAGCAATCAACAAAACAGAAACATATGTGGTCTTGTGGAGCTTAAATAAAAGCGAGTCTGACCATGGACAAGTTTAATTTTAAGTAATTTTTTAATGAAATATTTTTGTTGAATTTTATCTTGCACTCAAGAAAAGCCTAAGACTTGATAAGATTTATTTTGCATATTTAATGATTTTTATTATCTATTGTGTGCCACCTGTTTTTAAGCAGTATCATATGATAATCATTGAGACATAGTCCTCTTTTTTTTCTTATTTTAGAGGGAGTAATACAGAACAGTAAAATGAAACAAAACAAAACAGTAATAGAATAGTAGGAAATCCACAATCATTACTATACTACATGTTTTATATGCTAAATAGTTACCCAGACTGCTGGCCCTAGGCCTGCAAAGTCAATCAAACAACATAAATGTCAGGTTACTTCTCCCTTTCAGTTACTTTGGTAATTACCATCTCAGCTTGTGTCGCGTCCAGTTGCTTACTGGTGGGGGTGGGGAAGGGCAGAGGTGGCTTCTTGACTATTTCTCCCTGGCCAACGAGGCCTCTTCCAGCACGCAGGGAGGATGCACTGCTTCCTTGCCACTTCTCCCCCACCAGCAGGGCCCACACAGCACCCAGGGAAACTGCACGGCTTCCTTGCTGCTTCTCTCTGGCCAGTAAGGCCTCCACTGGCACACTGGGAGGCTGCATGGCTTCCTTGCTGCTTCTCCCCAGATGACAGAGTCCTCCCCTTAAAGAGGGTAGAATCTAGTGGAAAAGGTAGAGGCTACTGTAAGAATACTGCCTTAGTTATTTTGTCATCTCTGGGATAAAATATTGGCCACCCACAATTTAAAGGAGCAGCTAGGGATACTGGCTACTTCACCACTGCTTTGGCTCATGGTTCAGTGCATAGTAGGCCAGCTCCACAGTAGAAAAAGCATGGTGGGAGGAATCTTGAAGAAAAACAGGTCATGTTAAGGCAACCAGGAAACAGAGAGAGAAGAACAGTGCAAGGGTGATACACCCTTCCAGGTCACACCCCGGTACCCTGCCTCCTAAAAGCAGTCAGTTGTGCCACCCCTGTGATCCAGTCACTATGCAAAAGCCGTGAGTGCTTGTGGTCTTTGAGGGACATTCTTGATCTAAACCATAACAAATACATACAAGGGTATAAATCAGTCTTGAGAAGCCAAGGAAATGATTTCTGGAAAATGTGACGTGCAGAAGGAAAGAAGTAGTTAGCTAATCCAAAGACAAGCAGAAAATCACCAATACACAAGACTATAGCAAACACATGAAGGTCAGGGCGCTGGATAAGGTCAGCATGGATGGCCAATATTCAGAACACCTGACAAAGGCTGGCAACCATGAAGCCTTTTGGAAGGGATAAGCAGAGCCAGTCATGAAGGCACCTATGTGTTGATTCTAACAAACAGTGCAGAGGTATTCTGAGTGTGTAGGGAGACTTTGAAACAAGGGTCAGCAAATGTTTTCTCTAAATGATGACATGGTAATTATTTTAGGCTTTGCAAGCCTTTGGGTATGTGTCACAACTTCTTAACTCTAACAACTATAGAACAAAGCAGCAGTAAGCATGGCTACAATTTTACTTCCAATAAAAATTTATTTATGAGCTGGGCACAGTGGTACATGTCTGTTATCCCAGCACACTGGGAGGCTGAGGCTGAAAGACCTGAAAGTTTGAGCCCAACAGGGACATTGTAACTCTATAATGCCTTCTTGGTTCGTGGTTTCAGTGTCAGTTCATTTTTCAAAGCTTGTTAGTCTGTTTGGATGTCCTTGGCATGCACGCCCTGACTAATCTGAGATCTGGGGAGTAGTCTGTTAGTTCAGTTTCCAGAACCTTTGATATGCTGTATAGATCAGATACATGGGTGCATGTTTGGAGGGTATGCAGAAGAAACAATAAACAGTCTTATGGGCTCACTTTCTTGAATGTTGGTCTCTCTTCCATCTCCTGGTGTTCTCCAGCTCCCTGGGACTCCTCTCTTTCATCCTGTGATCAGAAAACTGAAACTTAAGTCTTGGATCTATGTGGCCATGACTCCACCTAGCAGAATGGAGGTTTTCTCATCCTGGTGTTGTATTGTGTGGGTTCCCATTTTTACCTTGTCCTCTCACCATCATGGGATTGTATAGGACCAAGGAATGATAAAGAGATTAAAGAAAAATGTTGGGAGATTTTTCTTTCTGTCTGAGCCTTAGGCTTTCCATTCCCTGTTGTTCAGGCTGGAACAAGAGAGCTGCTCCTGGAGCTCTCTGTGTTTGCAACCTGGTACCTGCTTCTGGAGTTTGCTGTTTGAATCCTGAAACCCAGGAATACTGGCTACATCACCACTGCTTTGCTGTGTTTCAGTTTCTGTCTTCTTTCCCAGCGCAGCAGCTTTGTGCTTTTCAGAGTTTTAAAGTAGCTACTTTATACATTTTGTCCTGTTTTTTGTTTGTTTAAATGTAGAGGGATTTTCTTGGGCGGTCTCTGGTGGTTGGTTATTTTGTTTGTTTGTTTTTACAGTACTGGGAATTGAACTTGGCTTTTCCACTGAGCTACATCCCCTGCTATGCATGTCTATCCATCCATTTTCCCTTCCTTTTTTCCTTCCTTCCCTCTCCGTTTCTTCCTTCCCTTTTTCTTTCTCACGTTTTTCTCTCCTCTTCTTTCTTTTTATTTGTGTGTGTGTGTGTGTGTGTGTGTGTGTGTGTGTGTATGTGTGTGGATGTATGTGTGTTCTCCTAAACCAAGCACTTTTCTTTCTTTAGAGAAAGAATCTCACTGAGTTACAGTTACCCAGGGCAGACTCATACTTGGGATCTTCCTGTCTCAGCCTCCCATAGTGTTAGAATCATAGATGTACACCACTGTACCTGGCATATCCTGGTCTTTGCAGCTGTTTTTATGACAGACACAGTTCAATGTGTGCTTATTTCCTCTTTGTAGCAGCAGAGCTGTGTCTTTTAAAGACATGTAAATTTTTAAATTTTTTTTGTGTTTATCCCTTCAGTTACCATTTCTAATACTCCTAATTTCTTTGTTTAGACCTGTATTTCCATATTACTGACATGTAATGTTACCTTGGAGTGAATGGCTTCTTTTAACATTTATTGCAATAAAAGTGATGGATTCGTTGTACTTTTACATATTTTTCACCTTAATTTTAAAAAGATATTTTTCTGTGGGAGTAGAGTTCCAGGTTGGCAGTTTTTGTCTTTCAGTGCAGTAAAGATATTGCCTCCCTCTCTTCTTGTTTGCATTGTTTCTAACTGGGAATTTGTCCTTATCTTTGTTTCTCTGTGTGTAATATGACTTAAGACTTGTCTTTATCACTGTTTTTGAGCAATATGATCATGAAATGCCTTGGTTTGGTTTAGTTTTCTTTCCTTGGGATTCATTGAGTTTCTTAGATCTGTGGGCTTATAATTTTTGTCAGGTTTGGAAATTATAGCTATTATTTCTTAAGATATTTTTCTATGCTTCCTACTCCTTTTGTCCTTTGGGGACTCAGATTTCACTTGCTGCCCTGCACCTCAGAGATGTTCTTTTCACTTTTTTAATATGTTCTTTTTGTGTGTGTTCCCTGAAATCTTTTTATTCCCTGAAATCCTTTCAGCATTCTTTTCCTACCTTTGGTAGCTTTCTTCATTCATTCTGATCACCACCCCACTAATAAAGTTACCCTCTGCAGATTTCTGAAATTTTCTGTCTACTTTCCCTGGTCTCCCAAGAATCCCAGCTCTATTCTCTGAACTCAGGGAGTCTGCTGAACTCTGCTTTGGTTCCCTGTTCTTTAGCTGCAGCTGAAAAACTCTCAAAGCAGTAATCTAGGGTAATCATAGATATCAGCATTTGTTTATTTTCTCTCAGGGACCCATATTCTTCATTACCTGTTGTCTGATGTCTTAAAGCTACTGCTGTATATATATATGTTTTTTTCTAGTTTTAGTTATTTACAGAATAGTGTATCTACAGTTAACCTATGCCATCTTACAGCAGCAGTTTTTAGAGGATGTTGCACTAATCTACACAAAAGTTAATATAACCTTAACTAAGTTACTGGAGGATAATGAAAAAAAGAAAACATACTTAAGAGATAGTAGAAGGCAGACTTGTGAGGCTTTATGTGAAACTCTTCTAAGAATTCATCAGAGGAAGAATTTTGAAGCTAAAGAATAGGCAGAGTTAGAAAAATTAGGAGACTGTTCTTTGATTCATAAGAAAAAACAATTCAGGAAGAGAGATGACAAATTGAAGGCTGAAAATTTATACTAGATTTGAGACTGAAGAGGCATTGTGATCTTGGCAGTGTTTAGAGTGCTAGAGGCAGAAATAAAAATCCAATTAAGAAGTTAATGGAGGGAGAAAGTAAAAAAGGAGAGTTTAGAACCTTTTAGGAAAACTAAACTATGAAGGTGAAGAGAAAGGCAAGATAAGTTACTTAGAAGGGATGTAGGGTCATTGTAATCATATGAAAAAAGACTTGAAATTATTTCATGCTAATTAGAAAAGGAAAGTGCATTATGTCACTTGCCCATTTAAAACCTAATTGATTTCCATTCCAATTAAAATAAAAATCCTTTTCACAATTCTTTGTGCCTTGCCTGTCTCTCCATTTCCCTTTGTCTCACTGTGAACTGCTCCTCACATTTCAGCTCCTAAAACACACCAAGCTTCCCCCCCACAGTGCTGTTCCTTCTTTACCAAGTGCTTTATGTAGCTGCTTATGACCTTTTTTTGTGCCCCTGTTCTTTGACTATCATTCCATTCATGAAAGTCTCCTTCATAGCAGAATTCTTCAAAAGTATTAACTAAAAATATAAAAATAAAGTTACCTGTTTGTAGTTCTAATTCTCCTCCTAGTGTGTTTGCAGCATTTAACATACTGGATCTTTCTATCCCTCCCCCTACATGTACACAGTCTTGTCTGCTCTCTATTAATAGTAGACCTCTTCTATTATTTTTTAAACTATTTGCTGCATTTAAAGAACTAATAATATACTGTGGTTATTTTCCTCCTGTGTTTAGTATATTTCTTTTGTGTTTCCTTTTAGAATATAAATGTTTGACTAAGCTTGTCTGATTTGCACTGTTAAGTTTTGAGCTCTCTAACATGTAGCATAGTTTTTATACATGAAAAGTAGCCAATAAATAAATAAAAGGACACATACTGCTACTTTTGTGAGATCTCTTGAGATGGTGGGGCTGGTCATGATTTAGGGCATCTTTGAGGCAAGACAGAGAAGGAAGGCTAGGAAAATACAAGTATGTTTTACAGGAGCTGAGAAAAATCACTAATTGATTTTCTTGACAAAGTGGGAACAGTCATGATTAAATGAAAACCATGAGAATTGGGTAATCAATTGTATTTGTTCCTTAAAATAAAGCAGTAATTACCTAGAATTTTGAGTGATCATATTGGACTATCCCAGAGAAACATGTAGACCTGTTGTTCCCTGTTGTTAGGTAACTACTGATACTAGTTTATAGTTCCAGGACTCATTCACATATGTGTGTGTAGGTACATAGATTATGTATATATGAGAACATATATTTCTCCATTTATTTTATATTACCCTATATAAAATTTTTAATTATTTATATATTTATTATTTTTATTATTTATTTCCTGGATCCTACTTGTACTTGTATCTTACATATTTTTACTTGTATCTTATAAATATTTATATTACTACATAAAAAATCATTTTTCAAGCCAGGTGTAATGGCACATGCCAATAATCCCAGAATTTGAAAAAATCATTTTTCAAGCCAGGTGTAATGGCACATGCCAATAATCCCAGAATTTGGGAGGCTGAGGCAAAAGAATTGTAAGACGTTCAAGGTCAGCCTGGGCTACATAGCAAGACCCTGCCTCAAAAAAATATTATATTTCATACCCACGTAATAGTTCATTTTATTGCCAAAAATCATTTACTCTCCTCAGCATTTCATTGTAAAAAATTTCAAATACGTAGCATAACTGTTACAATTTCACAATGAATAGTACCAAATAACTTCCATTTATATTCTATCATTAACATTTTACTGCGCTTACATGATCAGTGTTATCCTTCTGTCCATCAGTCTATCTTATTTTTTAGTACAGTTCAGAATAAATTGCAGATATTGATATACTTCTCCCTGAAGGTAATTATTAGAGTTCAATATTTATTTAAAAGCTTTTATTTTTTATTAAATATATGAACACATCATACATGGACATTTTCTGAGAGTCAACAAATGCTTGGCCCTACGTAATCTAAATCCCTACCAAAATATAGAACATTAACATCACCTCAAGAGGTTCCATGTCCCTATCCAATCAGTGTTTGCCCCTTGTCTCCAGAGGTGGTTTTTTCTTCATAGATCACCTTTTTTTCTTTAAACAGGTCCTTTTGTTCTTTTGTGTCTGGTTTCTTTTATTCAACATAAGGATTTTTGAAATTCATCTGTATTCTAACTATTACGTTTCTTTTTAAAGTTTTTTTCTTTAAAGTTTACTTTGATACTGATATAGTCACTTCTCTCTTTTGGAATATTGGAATATTGTTTATGATTCAATTTTATCTCTGACTCATTAGCTGTAGTTTATTGTTCTGTTATTTGGTATTTTCTGTAGAGGTCATGGTTTGTATCATAAACTTATAGTCAACTTTCAAGTGATTTATTACATTTCAAATATAAGAACATTACAACAATATTCTTGTAGTTGTTCCCTCTCAGCTTTTGAGGTCTTGTTTTGCCATTTTATTTTTTCATATCTCAACTTTAAAAAATCTAAACAATATGAGATAAAGTTTTTTGTATTTCCCATGTACATAGTGTATCCAGTGCCCTTTATGCTTTTGTGTAGAGCAAAGTCCCCAATGGTGTTGTTTTTCTTCTGTCTCTAAGGCTACCTTTAAGAATTCTTGTAGTGCAGTCCTGCTAGTGATGAATTCTTTGTTTTCTTAACAGAAAGAATAGGTTTATTTTGGCTCACATAGTGATGAATTCTTTTAGCTCTGTAAAAGGTTTTTGCCTGACTTTTGCAAATATTTTATAAGATAAAAGTGTAGTTGACATACACTTCTACCCCACCCTGAGACAGGGTCTCAGTTTGTAGTTCAGACTGGCCTTGAACTTGCTTATGTAACCCAGGTTGGCCTTGAACTCATAGTGATCTTCCTGCCTCGGCCTCCGGGAGTGCTAGATTATAGGTGTGTGCCACCACACCAGGCTCTGATATATTCTCTGTTTTACTACTTTAATGACATTACTGTCCACATTACTTGTGATGGGAAATCTTATGTAATTCTTACTCTTGGCTTTATTCCTCCTTTATGTAATATCTTGGTATTCTCTAGCTGCTTTTCAGATTTTTTCCTGTAACCTTGGTTTTAGGGAATTTGATTGTGATGTGCCTTGCTGTCATTTTCATCATGCTTTTTTTGCTTAGGTTTTGTTGAACTTCTTAGGTTTATGGATATATAGCTCTCAAATTTAAAAAATTCTACAAGTTCAGTATTGTTAGTATTTTTCTTCTAATTGCCATAAACAATCTTTGTCTAGCTTGCTGAATGTATGGAGCTCAACTATAATAACAGCTATAAATGTTCCCTCTCTGTTATTCTAATCATAATTATTGGGGAATTTGTTTTAATTGGTTGACTTTTTCTCACTTGTTTATAGGCTGCATTCGCATCCTTCTGTGCATGCTCATGTTCTTTGGGGAGAACAAACATTGTGCATTTTAATTTGTAGATTCTCTGTATTTTTGTGTTCCTATGAATAGTCTTAACCTTTATTCTAGGAAGAAATTTAGTTACTTGTAAATAGATTGACCCATTTTAGGTCTTGATTTTAAACTTTATTAAGTAGAACTGAACAGTGTTTAGTCTACAGCTAATCTTTCCTCTTTACTGAGTCACAGTTTTTCTGAATAATCTGTCTGATGCCTTGTGACTTACACATATTTCTTTTCTGACTGATGGAAATAGAACTATTTCTGCCCTTATGTAAGCTTCAACTATTGTTCCACTACTGCTTTCAGGTAGTCTCTGAATTGCAAACATGAGCCACTTTGAACTGCCTTAGGGTTAGAACCCTGTTCTATCACCTCATTTGATCTTCAGGTCTGTTCTTCCTATCCATGTCTTTCTATTTTCTGAGGTCCTCTTCTATTTCTTTTTTAGGGTATTATAATTTTCCCTGAATAGATCTTTTACTTTGTTTGTTAGATTAATTTCTAAGTATTTCTTTTTTTTTTTTTTTTTTTTGATGCTATTGTGAGGGTTGTGACTTCTCTTATTTCTCTCTCGGTGATTTTGTTGTTAATGTATAAGAATGCTATTGATTTTTGAGTGTTGACTTTGTATCCAACTACATTACTGAATTTATTTGTTATATCTATGAGTCTTTCAGTGGAGTTTTGGGGGTCTTCTACATAGAGTATCATGTCTTCTACAAATAATGATAATTTAACTTCCTCTTTTCCTGTCCTTACTCCTTTTATTTCTCTCTCTTATCTAATTGCTCTGGCTAGTATTTCCAGCACTATGTTGAATAGGAGTGGTGATAATGGACATCCTTGTCTTGTGCCTTATTTTGAGGTAAAGGCTTTCAGTTTTTGGCCATTTAATATGATGCTGGCCTTTATCATATTGAGGTAAAGACCATCTATTCCCATTCTCTGTAAGGTTCTTATCATGAATGAATGTTGGATCTTATCAAAAGCTTTTTCTGCATCTATAGAAGTGATCATGTCATTCTTATTTTTGGCTCTATTGATGTGGTGGATTACCTTTATTGATTTACATATGTTGAACCATTCCTGCATTCCTGGGATGAATCCCACTTGGTCGTGGTGTATAATCTTCTTGATGATTTGCTGCATCCTGTTTGCTAATATTTTATTGAGAATGTTTGCATCTATGTTCATTAGGGAGATTGGCCTACAGGTTTTGGTACTAGAGTAATATTTGCTTCTGGGAATGACTTAGGAAGAATTGTTTCCCTTTCAATTTCATTGAGGCATTTGAGGAGTGTTGGAATTAAGTCTTCTTTGTATTTCTTGTAGAATTCCGCAGTGAATCCGTCTGGGCCTGGGCTCTTCTTTGTTGGCAAGGACTTAATTACATTTTCAGTTTCATTAATAGAAGTTGGGTTATTCAGCAGTTTTACATCTTCCTGATCCAGCTTTGGTAGTTCATATGTATCTAAGAATCTGTCTATTTCTTCTGTGTTATCAAACCTATGAGAGTAGAGGTTTTCAAAGTAGGTGTTGATGATCTTCTGTATTTCCACCAAGTCTGTAGTAATTTCACCTTTTTCATTCCTTATTGCATGAATTTGAGTTTTTTCTTTCCTTTTTTTAATAAGGTTGGTTAGGGGCTTATCAATTTTATTTATTCTTTCAAAGAACCAACTCTTTGATTCATTGATTCTTTGAATTGTTTTCTTAGACTCTATTGCATTAATTTCTGCTCTGACCTTTATAATTTCCTCCCTTCTTTTGGCTTTGGGCTTGGCTTGCTCTTCTTTTTCTAGATGTTTGAGTTGTAGCATCAGGTTGTTTATTTGTGTTTGTTCTGTCTTCCTGAGATGGGAACTCAGTGCAGTAAATTTTCCTCTGAGGACTGCTTTCATTGTGCATCCCACAAATTCCAGTAAATTGTGTTTGTATTTTCATTTACTTGTAGATATTGTTTAATTCTTTTTTAATTTCCTCTGTGACCCACTGATTGCTCAAGGGTGTATTACTCAGTTTCCATGTGTTTGTGAGGTTTTTGCAGTTGCTTTTATCGTTAATTTCTAGTTTCATGGCACTATGATCCGATAACATGCATGGGATAATTTCAATTCTTTTGCATTTACTTAAATATGTTCTGTGTGCTATTTTAGAGAATGTCCCATGTACCGCTGAGAAAGATGTATATTCTGATGTTGGATAGAACACTCTGTATACATCTATCATGTCCATTTGTTCACAGCTGTGATTCAGTTCTGATATTTCTTTGCTAATTTTCTGTCTGGTTGATCTGTCCCTTTGTGTCAATGGTGTGTTAAGGTCTCCTGTTATAGTTGTGTTATTACTTGATTTTTCATTTCTGTTAATACTTGCTTTGTGTAGTTGAGTGCTCCAGAATTTGGTGTATATATATTTAAAATTGTTATCTCTTCCTCTTGAAGTTTTCCCCTAACTAATGTAGTGACCTTCTTTATTTCTTCTGATCATTCTTGGTTTGAAGTTCACATTGTCTGAAAATGGAATAGCTACCTCTGATTTTTTTGGTTTCCTGTTACATGAAGTATTGTTTTCCATCCTTTGACTTTCAGTCTGTGAGCTTCCTTTTGGGTTAAATGGGTTTCTTGTAGACAGCATATGGTTGGATGTTGTTTCTTGATGCATTCTGGCAGTCTGTTTCTTTTAATTGGTGAATTGAGGCCAGTTGCATTAATGGTTATAACTGTTATATATTGGTTTATTTTTGACATGTTATCTTTCTGCTATTGCTTCTTTACCTTTCCACTCTGTGTAATTGTCTGCCTTGCTTAGCGGTTTTTTTCCTATGTCTATCTAGAATGTCTTTCAGTGTTCTTTGCAGAGTTGGTTTGATGATCATGAAGTTTTTCAGCTGTTCTTTGTCATGGAAGTATTTTATTTCTCCATCCATTTTGAAGGACAGTTTTTCAGGGTACATCAGTCTGGGTTGGAAGTCATTTTGCTTTAGGTCTGAAATACTTCACTTCATACTCTTCTTGACTTCATTGTTTGTGTTGAGAAGTCTGTGTTTCTGATATGCTTTCCTTTATAGGTGATCTGTCTCTTCTCTCTACCAACTTTTAATATTCTGTTCTTATGCTGGATTTCTGGGATGGTAATTATTATATGTCTGGGTGTAGTTTTATTTTGGTTATGGCTATTTGAAGTTCTGTATGCTTCACTGATCCATATGTCTATTTCCATTCTCATGTTTGGGAAATTTTCAACTATTACTTCTGCAAATAGCCTCTTATATCATTTGTGTTGTCCCATTCTTTTTCATTTATCCCTATCAATCTTATGTTGTTTTTCTTTGCATCATCTTGCAACTGTTGGATTGTTATTTCCTGATTTCCTTGTTATTTTTAAAAGATCTTTCCTTTCCTGTTCACTAGCTGAAATCTTATCTTCAAGGTCTGAAATTCTATCTTCACTTTTGTTGAGACAGTTTTGCCAACTCTCAATGGAATTTTTCATTTCCTGTATATCTCTTTGAATCTGCTTCATATGTTGTGTTTGTTTCTTATATTGTTCATTCAGGGTCTCCATCTTTTTGCATTATTCCTCTAATTTTTTAACTGTGTCTTCTTTAGATGTGTTCAGCATTTCTTTCATTACCTTTATCATTTCTTCTTTTACCTGGGAGATTATTTCTGATTTGAGTTCTTTTATAGCTTCCCAGAGTTGTTTCTTTATTTCAGTTGATACCATTTCAGGCATTTCAGGTGTATGTATATTTTCTTCTATGTACATGATGCCTAGGCTTTCTTGGGATGGGCTGGAGGTTTGAGATTGCATTTTGGTCTTTTGTTTTGTCATTTTCCTATATTTTTGGGTTTCGAGCAAGGTTCCAAAGCTTCCCCCGGGCGTATTGGACATCACCTAGTGCTCCATTGGCTCCTGGAACTGAATGGAAGTCGCTGAACGTGGCCCAGTCAGGCCCACAGGAACTCCTGTGCCTCCTCCATTGGTTCAGGAAGCTGGACGGGCTCCTAACTGCTGGGAGCGGTGGTCCAAAGCTCTCCCTGAGCCAGTGCAAGCAGGCTGGAACTCACCTCATGCACCCTCAGCTCCCCAGATTGAAAGAAGGTCACTAGCTGTGTTCCAGTCTGCCCATGGGACCTCTCAAGCCTCCTCCGGTCTTTTTTGCCTTTTTTGAAACAGGGTGTCTTTATGCAGTTCAAGCTGGCCTTGAGCTCACTTTGTAGCCCAGGCTGGTCGCGAAGTTGCAAGAATCCTCCTGCCTCAGCCTCCTCAATGCTGGGATTACTGGTGTGCGCCACCATGCCTGGCTAATTTTCTGTTTTATACTTCACCAAATTTTATTAGAATGGTATACTCAAAATTTTTTTTACTGGGAAATGTCAGTTGCCTACTTTTGAAATATAAGACAAATTCTGTGTGTGTATGTGTGTGTGTGAGAGAGAGAGAGACCTAACACCATTGTTATATTCCCAGCTATCTTAGTTACTTTTCTTATTGCTAAGATAAAATACCTGACATCAAAGCAAAAGGAGAAAAAGTTTACTTGGCTCACAGTTTGCGGAGGTTTTGTCCACAGTTGACTGGTTCCGAGGCACGTGGGCATGGCAGAGGGACATCACAGAGGAAAAACAGTCCATGTTGTGGCAAGCAGAAGGGAGTAAGCAGAAAACAGGAGCAGAAGCAAGGAGCCTGCCTTTCCCTGTCATCTTAGCCAGGCCATAAGCCTTTTAGGTGGTGTCATCTACATCCATGTTGGGGCTTCTGTTTTCAGTGAATCTATTCAGCTACACCCAGACCAATACTAATCCTAATCAGTAGACAAATTTAGTTCCATGCATCTTAGTCCTGGTATCACATATCCTAGACCCAGCCAGCTCTGAAAAACCTCACCTATGAATGCATGAGGCTTTGTGGGGATGCCTAGATACTAGCCACAACACCAGCTATTTTATTTTATTTTTATTTTTATGTTATTTTGAGACAGGGTCTCACTAAGTCACTAAATTGTGTATGCTCAATTCAAACTTGTGATCTTCCTACTTTAGCCTCGCAGAGTGCTAGCATGTACCATCATACTCAGATATAAAATAAGACAAATTTTCTTATACATACCTTTTTCTACTTTTTAACTTAACTATGTATTTATCTTAGTATTTGTTTTCTATTTCATGTCATTTTTAAGGGTGGAAATAATACATAATTTCAAAATATAAACAGTAAGAAATCACTAGTTGATGAATTACATATTGTCCTCTTAGAAATAGTTGTTCAAGTTACAAAAGTAAAGCATACAAAGTGGACATTTAAACAGTGAGACTGCAAACAGTTCTGTTCAGCTATCTAACAAAAACTTAGTAATATGGTTATCAATCCTACTCACTTAATCCTACATACAGTTATATCCTTTAGAGCACTTTATTTTCCTCTCTTTTTTACAATAGCAATTACACATTTTGGATTTTATTACTCCTACATTTCTTATTACTTTTTACACTTAGAGACACATGATATTTATAAATATTATTTAATGTGTTTTTGATTAATTGCTTTTTCATGAGGTACTCATTTGAATAAAAAGCCCCAAGCTGTCATTATTAGTATGTTGTATCATTCAAACATATTTGTATCTTTTTGTTTGTTTTGTTTTGTAGAACACACAGTGGGAGAGGTTATTAAATTAGATCCTAGTGGATCTCCAAGAAAAGTCTGGGGGAAAAGCCCTACAGATTCAGTTCTAAAGATACTTGGAGAAGCTGAACTTCAACTTCAGACAGAACGATTGGAAAATACAACTATGAAAAGTGGTAAGCAGAAATTAGTTGTTTTTCTTATTAGAAGTAATATCATTTAGAAAGTTGAATGTTTAAGGTGTTTCAACTTTAAGTGAATTATTTGAGATAGATCATCGTTTTATTATCATTATTTCCAATAATATAAAAATATTTTTATTTTCTGGGGAATTGTCCTCATTGTAAGTATTTTTGTTTTTTGATTTGTTTTGTTTTGTATTGGCAATCAAACTGAGGATCTTGCACATGCCAGGCAGTTGCTTGTGCCACTGAGCTATATCTGTGGCACAAGCCTAAAACATTTAGAATCCTATGATTTTGTTTTGTTTTGTTTCATTTTTTGTTTTATTTTGAGTACAGGGAATGGAACTCAGGACCTCGTACTTGCCAAGTAGGCACTGTGCCACTGAGCTATATCCCAACCTAATTAGTCTCGAATTTTGATCTAATATGATCTGGATTGGATCTAAATAAAAAGGAATAGGAAATATGCATGGGGGAACTGGAAAAGTCAGAACAATGTTTTCCATGAAAAAAAAATAGGAATATTGTATTAAGGTGAATAGTGTATATTTTTGTCTGGATTCAGGAATTAAACTAACAGATACCTCTAGTAGTTATAACAGACATCCTAGGAGTTGAAAGGAACAGTTGTCCCGAGGCATGAGAAAACAGTCATATCCATGAGTCATGTGGGTTTTAAGATTATAGCTATGAAGAAGGAAGAGTGTCTATGCATGAAACAGGAATTTTCAAGTTAAACAACTTGTTCATTATGGTAAGGAAATTGAATATAGTTTCCCTCTTTGGAGAAATGTGTGTTGTTGACATGCTGTATAATGGAATTGGCCAGATGCTGATTTAGACAGTGAAACGAGCCTCTGTGCACATTACTGAAGGGGCAAAAGTAGATTGCCACTGTCTTATCAAGGATCAATCTCCTAGACATTGATCTCATCTTTTCTCCTCCTCCTCTTCCTCTTCTCCTTCCTCCTCTTCTCCTTTTCCTTCTCTTCTTCCTTTTCCTCCTTCTGAGCCTCCTCCATCTTCTTCCTCTTCTTATTTCTTTTTTTTTTTTTTTGGCCTTCTTCTTCTTCTACTTCTTGTTTTTTTGAATCAGTGTCTCACTATGTGGTCCAGAATGGCCTAGAACTCTCAGCAGTCATCCTATCTCAGCCTCTCAAATGCTGGGATTACAGGTATACACTGCCATGTCCAGCCCTATTTTTTTTTAATAATAAAGGAAAAAAACAATTTGAATAAAGTAGTATATTTAATCAATAGTTTTTAAAAAAGAGGCAAAAATACAAAAGACAGATTTGCAATTTTTCACACTCTTCTATCAGTAAATTGTGCAACTGCTTAAAAAACACTATCAAAAACAAGAATAGTGTTTTGTTTTCGTTTTGAGACAAAGTCTTGCTACGTAGTTAAGGCTGACCTTAAACTCACTGTATAGCCCAGGCTGACCTTAAACTTACATCATTCCTCGTGCCTCAACCTTCCATGTTGGGGTTACAGGAGTGTACCACAAGGCCTGGTGAGAATAATACTAATATTAATAGCAATATTACACCCTAGTCTGGACCTGTTTTTTTGGAATGCTTTATGCTTTATTCAGGACAAAAATGCCTCTGGTCTCTAAAACATTTTTTGAATTAACATTTTGAAAAATTCAGGTCATTTTGTATTTTGACAGTTCTGTGTATATACATGCATGTTAAAACTCTTACTTTAAAAGCATCAGATTCTAATTTCTCTTATATAAAATTTTTATTGCTTAAATATATATAACTTGGTATTCAGTAATACTTAATCAGTATAAAAGAGGGTTTTCATTCTCCACATTCATCAAACTCTGTCTACATTGAATTGAAACTAAATTTACAATTCAGTTCCTCAACTATTTATTAAATACATATTAGGTGAGCATACTATTATATGTGATACTGTCACCAAGCAGGATCTAAGAAGATCCCCAAAGAGGTGTTGCAAATCTTACCTTGCCCCCATCAGTTCAATTAGAAAGAGAGAAGAAAGGAGGGGGAGGGACAGAGAGAGAAAAAGGGAGAAGAGGGAAGGAGTAAGAACAGGAAGAAAAAGAGGAAAGAGAGTCTAGATTAAGCCAACTGGCACACAGCCCAGATGAAGATCACACTGGCCATTACAAAGGAAGTTAACAAAAAAACAGGGGCAGCTTTAAGGAGCTGGGGTGGGCTAGGATCTGCTAGAGCATTAACTCAGTTCTGGTTTTGCACGGTGTCTTTAGAGAGAAGCCTTTATCACTTAATCCAGTCTCCATGAGATGCTTGTTTCTGCTTGGGACAGGTTCAGTTTTATAGAGGCTCTACTGGAATCGTAGGTTAAAGACAATTACTGGAAACTCCTGGGCCTGCATTGTGAGTCGGTGTCCAGTAAATCTCTTATCTCAGTGTCCTCAGTCTTGAAGGGGAATAAGATAGGTTATTTAAATTTAGAGATACTCAACCTTGAATACAAATTGACCAGTTTCAGACAGACAGTCCTCAAAAAATTAACATTTCCATGTGGAGAGCTGAAAAGGGATTTGACCCAAAGATTTAAAATAACTGAGGAGACAGATACTAAATGAAGATCAAACTTTGTTCTACTTTTAGTAACCTATTAGGCATCTGTGGAGAAAGTAGAGTCACTGGTTTGATCATTGTTTTTTGTTTTTAGCAAAGACAAACTTTTAAGTCCCTGCCAGCCTCAGAAGAAAATACAAATTATGGTTTTAATGAGTAACAGGATAAGGACCCAGGAGTTTATCCTTCATCTCCATGATGATCTGTCTTCAGTATGGTGCATTTACAAAGAGACAAAAGATCATCCTTGCACTTAAGAGGAAAGATATAAGTGGAAATAAAAAAGAATGATAACACTGCATGAAAAGGTCAATAATAAAGAGTATGTGTGACATACAGAGGTAATCCAGAGATGTTTCAATAGTTAGCCTTATCTTGGATAGTCAACAAGGACTTCCCAGAGTTGTTATCTGCCCTAGTTTTAATTTGCTTTCTCCAACTCCATTACTTAGAAGAATACACTTTGTACAGGCATTTTAGGATGAAGAAGTGACAATTCTTACCATCATGGAAATCACATGTGGCAACATTTGTGTTAGAGATGTCATGTGAAATGTTCTAGGGCCATGGAAGAGGTGACTTTATCAGTACAGTTTCATTAATGATAATACAAGTATGTGTGGCCCTTTTGGGTCAGGGAAAGCCACAGAGAGAGTAAGTGATTTGAATTGAATTTCTTTTGAAAGATCCAATTAAGGTGGATGTTTTTACTGCATGCATCTGATGGCTGTCTCTGGTTTGCCCTCACCCACATGTGTCCTTAAGTTTGCAAGGATGCCTTGTCAACTTGTCCTGTCCACAGTCCAGGTGTGCAGGGGCAATGGAATAGGTTACCAAGAGACAGGAAAAAATACCTAGAGACAGCTTGTGAGAAATAAGACTTCTGAAAGCATCAACAAGAAAGGACAATTGGGACTTCCTAAAAGGAAAGGATACAGTCTAGCGTCTGTGGGCCAGAGAGAAAACTGCCAGCGTCTAGGAGTATCAGGTTGGGTAGAAAATCACCAGAAATTCCAGGGGCAATATCATTAGTTTATAGCTGAGAAATCACAGAGAGAACTTGAAATGCCCAGTGGCAACTGCATGAACTAAAGCACTCCACAGATTTTTTTCTCTAACTATTGTTGGGAGAGGCTTTTTAGAGTGAACTATAGAGAGGTTGCATCATTAGCTTGCTTTGTTCTACTGTGTGATCAGCATTTCAAGGAACATGTGATTTAGCAAATAGGCAGGCAGGCAGTTTCTATAGATATCATTAGTTTCCTCAATTCCCAGTGCCCTTTAGATAAAACAACTCACAAGCCCTTGTATACAAATTTCTTTTCTAAGGAAATTAACTGAACCAAGGGCAGTTCCTATAAACTCAGTGTTCTGATAGGAACAAACGCCACACAAAGGGCCCTCTTGCATTTGGGAATACATTGTATTCATTTTCCATTACTAAAACAAAATACTTATTACTAGATAACTTACAGAGAAATAGAGTCTTTTTAGTTCACAATAGATTGTAAGTCTAAACAGCATGTTGGAGGCTCTGGCAAGAGCCTTCTAGCTGCATCACCTCATGGAGGATGGTACCATGGCAGAACAGTTTGGAAAGAGAGATCATATAGTGAGGTAAGAAGTGAGTGTTGAAAGCTTACTCTTTTATAATGACACTTCCATGAGAACTAACCTGGGTTTCAGATGAACCAGAGCAGTTCCTTCCAGAGGCAGCAGCCCCCAGTGAACACCCATTAGCCTTTACCTCTTAACATCCCATCACCTCTTAACATTGTCACACCTGGAACTAAGTTTTCAACAGATGAACCTTTGTAGAGTGCACTCAGGCCATCTCTAAGCCACAGCAAGAAATATTGAATTGTAATTGAAACCAGTGAGCAAAGACTATCGTTTTCCTCCAGCCATTTCAGCCATATGATGTAGATATGGCGGTCAGAGAACTGAAATTATGCCGTGTTGAGGTTTTGCAATTTGAGTACAATGCAGTGTGTGCCATACATTGAGGATTTGTACAAAAGAAAGATGATGATATTGAATTTAGATAAATCTTAATGGAGATTGTGGAGAAAGAACATACAGCAGGATCGTTGCATTGTAAGTACTGGCAGGGTGGGAGTAGTATAGGGAGGTAAGTTGAAAAAAAAACATTGGAGGGAGCTAAAGATGGCAGATCAGTAAGCAGCAAAATACAGAGCCTCCCTGAGAGAAACAACTCAGATGCCAGAATAAAACGTCCTAGAGAGGACCAGACAGAAGGAGATGGGTCCTCTCAATCCAGGAAAAAAATAAAGGGAAAAGAGCTGGTCAAATGCGCAGTTATGGGGCTACCATCAGCACTCTCACTGGAGCCGCCCAAACTCACAGTCAGGTTGAATCGCAGTGCACTCGCCAGCCAGAGCCACAGTTGCGATGAAGTCAGGGGTCGGCGACCCCAACAGAGAACAGAGCCTTAGTGGAGACCTGCACTAACCCGCGGTGAGTGCTAAGAATAAGACCCTCCCACAGGAAAGGGGTGACCAACTGGACGACATATTGGAATCAGGCAGGACGGTCATGAACAAGGAACAGCAGAATACATGAAACAGATTCAAAGGGATTACCAGGAAATTAAAAACTCCATCAAAAGCTGGAAAAACTACCTGACAGAAACTACAGATAAATTAACAAAATTTGAAGATAGGTTTGTAATGTCTGATCATGAAAGGAAATATCTCTTAAAAATAACAAGGAAACAAGCAGTAACAATACAAAGGCTAAAAGACAAGAGGATCTATAACTTAAGAATAAAAAATGTGAGTGAAGAAGCAGGGTTAAATACAAAAGAAATACAAAGGCTATTCACAGAAATAATTAAGAAAACTGCCCAAGCATAGGAAAAGGAAATGATGTTCAGATGTATGAGGCATACATAACTCTAGCCACCTACAATCAAAACAGCTACACCCAGACATATAATAATCAAATCCCAGAGTTCATCACAAGAACAGAATATTAAAAGCCGTGAGAGAAAAGAAACAGATCACCTATAAAGGAAAACCCATCAAAATCACGGAAGACTTCTTGACACAAACCATCAAATCAAGAAGAGCTTGGAGCAAAGTATTCCAAGCCCTGAAAGAAAATAACCTCCAACCCAGATTGATGTACCCTGCAAAACTGTCCTCAGGATTGATGGAGAAACAAGATGCTTCCATGACAAAGAGAAACTAGGGGAATTCATGACCACTAATCCAACCCTACAAAAAAATACTGAAGGACATTCTAGAGAGAGAAAAAAAAATACCAGGATTTCAGGAACAGTGGCAGAGAGGCCTCAGTGAACAGGGCAGACAGTGGAATGAAGGAGAAAAATATACAACCAATGGCAGAAAAATAGCATAGCAGAAATAAGGCAGAGAAGTTTGGCTATAATCTCTAACACAGATGGCCTTGATACACTAACAAAAAGAAACGCAGGCAGAAGGGTCAGGGGTTTAGCTCAGTGGCATGAGTACCTACTTGGCAAACACAAGGTGGTGAGTGCGATCACTGGCGCACACACACACACACAAAAAAGCACAGGCAGAGGCAGAGGAGATCAGGAGGTAGGGCCAATCGAGGTGCTGTGTATAGGAAATAGAATTAACCTGAAAGAGGGTTTATGGGCTGAAAATCAAATACGAGAAAACAATGCTCTATGTGACAAGGAACCAGAAAGAAATAGGGGCAACTTGACCAGCACCTGCAGATAGATTGAAAAGACATGATACTTTTTAAAAAATTTTTTTTATTTTATTTTAAAAGGGAGTAAAATTAAACACAACAAAACAGAACAGAATGGGACATAAGAAAGCACAAATTGCAAAGCTAGACAACCAGAGATCTTCACTATCTGTCATATTGTCTCGTTTTCTTCCAAATGGTTGTCCTTATCTTTGCATATGAAGAGCTCATACTAAATAACATAGCCAATCTTTTCACAAGATGTGTAGTTCACTGCCTCCCACTTGCCAGGCAGGGGGGAGGGGGAGGGAGGACACGGGATGGGGGACAGGATGACATGAGATGTCTGATTCTCAGCCCACAC
>PVJX010025790.1:0-26553 GCA_004027295.1 Dolichotis patagonum | reverse complement strand
TGTGACCGAGCCATGACCGACCCCAAAGTCCATCATACTGATGGTTCTGTAACAAGATGCAGGCTAAAGAAACTAGGGTAAAAGGAAAGTGCCCTTATTTCCTTCATTAATACATAATACTTTAACTATCTTACTTAAATGCCAGAAGAAAAATTCGTATTTAAGAAATTGGCAGATTATGTCAGTGAACAGCTCTGGCATGGTGAAAAGCAAATGATGAAAACCAAGTCCAGATTGGCCATCTGCACTGTGGGGTGGCTGGACTGGTTGTCATAAAAGCTCCTTCCAAGTCTGAGATTGGTGGTGTAATTTAACTTTCTAATTATAAATCTTAATTAGGTTTCACCCGACTGTGAACTGCATGAAGATAGTTGTGATGTATGATTAATCTCATTATTTAGCTTCTAGCTCCTGCCTAGTCTACAAGGGTTTCAAAACTATGGATGAATTGAGTTAGAATATCCAAGGTAAAATTCTGATTTAAATTAAAAATAGATCCCAAGGACATGTTTCTATTGCAACCTAAATAAGAAACATTAGCATGATACTGCTTCTATCTGCTTTCTTCCACTGTTATAGTTTGAATATGATTCAAACTCGTTCTTAGTGACTAGCTAGATAGGATAGCCATAACCAGTGGGGTAATTATGTTTAGTTAGGATAGCCATGACTAACCAAACTCTTGCACCTCACGTGAAATTCCAGCAATAAAACCAGATTTCAATGAGATACTTATAACTTTTGAAATGCCTTTATATCTGTCACATTTATTTCTAGAGTATCTTTGGATGAAAAATACATCATTTACTAAGAAAATGTTATTTGTAAACAATAAGTATAAATATGGAAAGTATGTCCATCCTTATGTACTAATTTATATATTGATGCTGCTTTTACACACACAATTTATTTCTGTTATGTGATACAGAAAAAGAACGCTAGGCTATCGTGAAAATGAACTACAAGATTGCAAAACAGGTAAATAACAATGTTTAGCAATAAAGTGAACAGAAATATGATTCAAAACAGTCAGGCTCAAGATTCATAAATTTATTTGATGTGATAGTCATAGAAAAGATTTCACAAAGTAATACCTAAATTTTAATCTAAGATAATTAGTAGTTTAATGTAGAAAGGAAAGTGATTATGGAGAGATTAATATTGGGAAAAGAACTACAAATCAAATAATGACACTCAAAAATGAAATTAATTTGCTAAGCATAAGGTTAATAAAGCTAAAAGTATTATTTTTTATCTTTGAAAACAATGGGCTGCATAGGACTATACCAAATTTTGTATAAGTACTCCAGCACCTCTAATAAAATTTATTAAAATAATATTTTAAAATATAAGAAAGTAACTTAAGGACTTCAGAAATTATTTACCAAGAAAAAGAAAAGGTAATGATATTTTTCCTGATTGATCAGTAGGTGGTACTATCACAGTTGTACAAATCTAATTGATTAGCTTCTCTTCTGATTTCTCCTGGGTAATATGGAAGATATTCTTGAAAAATTGTTTCACTTATGAAAAAAATAGAGCTCTGTTTGATTTGCAACTTTAAATTTTCCTCTAAAGTACTGCCTCATAATATTTTATAATATTTTTTGAAAGAACCAACTATGAAAATATTCTTGATCCTTAGATAGCGAAGAGGATATTGTAAGAAAATGATTTATGTTCTCCCTCAAAATGTCTTCCCTCAATATCCTGGAACTTCATCCGTTTAAAAATGAGTTCAGGTTTCTTTTCAACTCTTTCTCTGTGTTGTAATCTGCTGTCTTTAATCAATGTCAATAGGGTTGTATAAGTTTAAAAATATCATTCAATTTCCTGAACTCCTTAACATTTAGCACCAAAAAAATATATTGACAGTTACACTCCATCTACTTGATACAGATTTTATGTAGTTTGCTTTTTAAAAGATTAGGGCATGGGAAAATATTTTCCAGTAATATAATTCACCTGTTTGAATTCTAATTCCTATAATATGTGCTGAGACCCACATTCTCCAAGAAAGGATTGTTTTAAAGTATATTCTTCTGTTCATTACCAGTCCTTAGAAACTAAATAAAGAGAAATAAGCAAATCACTACTTTCTATCTCTCCCTCTCTCTCTCCCCCCTCTCTCTCTCTTTCTCTCTCTCTCTGACAGTGTTTCTAACAAACTGTGTTTTACTGGAATTACATATAGAAGTTTCTGAATAATAAAAATTAAAATGAATAAAAACAAAATTAAAATATTTTCCTCTTTATATTGTTTGCCAGGTAGGATCTTGCAAAATATAAAAGGGGCTTAAGAGAAGATTTATAATTTTAGTTACAGTTATCTAAATAACAAATAATGCCCTGCAATAAACTAAATTTTAAGAGGAAATTTAAAGAAATATAAAAGAGAATAAAATAAATAAAAAATAAAATGTATCAGCTCTCATAGGCCATATCAGTGCTATAGTTTAAATACGGTACAGTATAATGATTTCAGATGAGTTCAGGAATCCAGTGAGTCCCAGTTAGATATTATAGTAAATCTTTATATAATAACACTTAGGAAAACTTATATTTAAAATAAAAATCTAAAAATTATACATGCCTTAATAAACCATTTAAAGTATGCATCTATTTAAATGAATAAGTTTAATCAGAACAAAGATCTGCATAGGCATTACATGAATGTCTTACATAAAATGGGGACTGAAAAAATTTATGTATACATAAACCAACATTTATACAAGCGATTCATTACTACATGGTGTGGATTCAGCATATGATTCAGCAATCTTACTACCAGGTATTCATTCAAAGGGAATCAAACAAATCCTTGTCTATTGCGGGTCTGTTGATAATAACCAAGGCAATGAATAAAAGAATGCAAAAAGAAAATGCTGTAATGCATACAGTGGAACACTGTTTAGTATTCATAAAGAAGGGAATCCTGCCTTGTGGGTGAGCCTGGAGAACATTATGTTAAGTGAAATTCTTGAGCTAGGCACAAAAAGACAAACTGCATGGCTTCATGCGCATGTGGCAGGTACACAATTAGAAATTTCAGAGGGGAAATAAAATTGTCATTGTTTTTAGAAATTTTTATACAAAGTCACATTATCTGCAACATCTCCTTTGACTTTGTACTTTCATGCTATATTGTGTGACCTATATTTAAAGCAGAGAAAGTCCTAATAGGTAGAGGAAAGAACCTTTTACATTCATCCAACAACCTGAGCTAAAAAGAGTTTAGATCAATAACCCTGAAATAGAAAACATGCTTCTAAAAGTTACTATGGGGACGTATATTTACCCAAGGGTAGGTGAAAAATTTGAAAGTATATTGATGTAATAGTAATATGTTTTTAAAATTAATTAATGGATTTCTAAAAATACCATTGGACCAAAAAATGTGATTGAATATTTTAGGTCTATCAGAAATTAAAATGATTACATATACAGCATTCTTTGAGTATCCAGCAATGCCTATTTTTAAAATGCAATATTTCTCATGAAATTAATACTTAATTCAATGTTTTATATTTATATTTTTAGAATAATAGATTGACATAATTGAGAGTTAAGGCACACTAAATGTGTAACATCAAACTGAAGCGGGAGAAATTGTTTTGGAGTCTTTCTGCCATAAATTCTCACAATAATCAGAGGAACAAATGTCTGCAACTCTGGCTCCTAGAAGGAAGGTTGAAGGTAGACGAGTAGAGGGACCATAACAGGGCCTCATGGGATTTCCTACTGCCTAATAGTAAAATTGAATATGTGCTAAATTATAGTTGTGATATACTCCAAAGTATATTTAAATAGCAAAAGTAATTTCCAGGAAAATATAATGTTCATATTGTCACATACTTGTGATTCGTTGGTCCAAAAGGGTTCTGATTACCAGATGCTGAAAATCTCTAGGGTTTTATATTTGCAGAAACAGAATGAGAAAGCCTCAAACTGTGAATTGGGGAAAAATTAAAGACTACTCTTATTTTCTTGAAGAAATGAACACAGGTAATGAGGGCTGGAGAGCTGTAAGAGTGCATATCTCCCACTCAGCCTTGGCACCTGCCTCCTCCACGCAGATCTGCTCCAGCCCTGTTCCTGGCAACTAGGCTTTTTTAAACCATAAGGTTTTTCATACTATTTCCTTGTTTAAAAGATTTTATGGATTTCCCACTGCACTTGGGAAAAAAACTCATGCATTTATCATACGCTAATTTTGTCATGGTGTGGATATTTTCCAACACATCGTCTTTATCCACTTTGCTCAGACTTTGAGTACAAGAAAGAAAGCTCCCTCTGGCTATAAGAAAGGGGCATTCAGAAAGGATTCTTTCCTTCAATCTTGTTGATAACATAATTTTAGAACTTGTGATTGAAATTACATAACATGACAGAGGAAGCAGAAAGCTACACTATTTCTCATATTCACACACACAGGTGTACATATACACTTGTTTTAGAATCATAATATTTTATCACTTCATCTTGGTCAGTCTCTTATGTCATTTAACTCCATGCAGAGTCTCTGAAAGTTTCTTTTACCATATGAGTTAAGACATTCACACATTCTGGGTTTAGGACATGGATATCTTTAGAAATGAGACAGGACTTCTGCTTCTGCGGATGGATATGAAAGGGAAGATGACAATTAGTATATTTTCCACACATAAATATTTATGATGATGTCTGTGATCAGAATAATATGTAGATGTAAAGTATTTTCAATTTCTTTAGGTGAAAAGTCAATGAACAAAAGCAAAGAATCCTACACAGTGACTCAAACCTGCATTGAGTAATTGCTTTTAGCATTAGGAGTCGAAAGAGCAGATCTACATGTTTACCACTTACAAACCTACCTCAGCTTGCCTTTGCTTTCAGGTGGATTTCATATTCCAAAAATGGAAAGTGGCTGGGTTGTATGGACAAACACCAAATAAGCAAATATAAGTTCCCCATGATTTGGGTTGCAGAGGGGAAAAATAAGTTCAGATATATAATATTTTTTTACTGAGGGAAGGAGAATAATATTGTAAAATTTTAGAAGAAAAGTATATATTTATAAGTAATAGAATTTAGGAGCTATAACTAGAGATGAAAATATACCAGAATGATTCTAAGACAAGTGTGTGCACATGTATGCTAACCCCCAAATGTGTATGTATAACTTATGCATTTCACACAACTAATTACGAGCAATGGGAAATAATGAAAGAAAGCAGATAATATCCAGTGCTTATAAAAATTCCCTATTTTCAAGAATCTAAATGTTTTGATTTAAGAAGAAAAGTAATTATTGACCATGCACTTAGCACAATACCTGAACTAAAAAAGTTCTTTGTAAGATAATTGTTTAGTGATCAATTTCATTAAAGACAGCTGTGGCAAGAAAGTCATTGAAATGTGTATTAACTATACAGGTTTAGCAGTGTCATGGTTTATGTCAGCGGCTTCCAAACCTCATGCAATTAAGCATCTGTGATTGGCTCATTGTCTAGCACTGGGGTTGGTGGTGTGAGTGCTGCACCCACCTAGAGGTGGAGCCAGAATATGATGTAATGGCAAGAAGAAGATGTCTGTCTTGCCGGTTTTCTGCCTTGCTGCTTGCAGCTACCTTGAACTGTGGCCTGCCCTGCCACCCTGCCTTGGAGCCAACTGAGTATGGACTGAAACCTTCAAAAACTGTAAGAAATAAATCTTTCCGTCCCTCACTTTAGGCCTTAGGAATTTTGTCCCAGAAACGAGAAAAAAGTAACCAAGACAAGCATTAACTATATAGTCTAAAATGCATTTCCATGACACTGAGGAACTGAACTTAATTATCATTTTGTTTCAATAAATATCTATTTTTACGTGATGTGGTAAATGGTTTTTTAATTCCTACCCAGTCATTCCTTGCTGTTGGTCCAAAACTTTCTCAGGTTGGGATCCTCTATCTTCAGAAGTTGCTCATTAGACTGAATCACTAGTATGGGAAAGAAGAGTCTCCCTCAAATCTAGCTATCAGTATGAGCCCAAAACTTCTACTATTTATTCAAATGGCCACATCAGCATTTTGTGTTCTTGTCCAAAGCAGCAACATACAAAATGTCTCCTCTACCGTGATGGCCTCCAGTGTCTGATTTTAGGGTACATTTGACTTATCACTAATCTAGGTGTTCAGCATGTCACCTTTATTGGAAAGAAGGTGGGAAAAGTTTCACAGAAGTGTGCAAAACAATATTCACGATGAACGTAGGCTGCCAGGGAGCCTGTTCTATCAATGCTAACTGCCAGAGACTCATTTGTACGTTTATCCGTGAGAACTCTGATCAACACCGATTTCAGGAAAGTTAAGCTGTCCCACCTTCTTGTGCTTTCATGGAATGAGAGAGGTCATCCTGAGATTAAAAGGTGCATTGTTGCTGTGTCCTCCCTCCTACATTCATCCCTGCCTTCAGGAGGGTGGACCTCAGGGCCTACTCCAGGTAAACCAAGGATACTATTTCTTTCTCTGTGTCTTCCTCTCTCTTCACACTAGTTCTTAAATTTTATTGGTTTCTTTGGGAAAGAAATGTAGGATATGTTCAGCAACACTAGTTGTAATGTGTAAAATTGTGCATAATAAGAAATGTACAAATAACTTAAAACAGAAATTACGCAATACTATATTAGCATTCTTGTTGCTTGGATAGAATGCTGATACTCATGTCTTACAAATTAATTTAGCTTATGGTTTTAGGAGATTAAGTACATGGTCATCACTCTCTAGTGCAGGAACATCACAGTAGAAGGCAATGACAGAGTGAAGCTGCTTAGTTTATGGGGACCAGGAACCAGAACATGGGAGCAGCACCAAAGAAGAAATGGGAGAGACCAGATATATTAGCCAAAGTTATGACATCATGACATACCCCAGACACCCACACCCAGAAATGTGCATCCTTAATCCTCCAAGGCAGTAAAGTAGATATAAGCTACTCCCACCATTATAAGTAGAAACTAATATAAGAGTCACTCATTGCTCTTTATCCAGTGAATATTTAAGGCAAAGTGGAAGGACTTTAGATGAAGAACTTTAGGATTAGGGAGGCTAGAATTGTTAAGGTACCAAATAACTTAAAAGAAAAATAAGTTAAAGGATGAGGAGGAGCACAAATAATGAACAGAAACACCACATATTTCAATTAGATGATACATATTAGACAAAATTCTTGATCTTGGAATGTTCAGTTTTGGGTGCTTTAAGACAGATCCTAGAATTAATATTTAACTGTTCTATAAATGGATAATGAATGTCAGCAGTTAAACCACCTATACTTCACAGTACTGTCCAACAATCTACCTTCTTCTCAGCCACAGGATGAAACCACACATGTCTTTTTCTCTTCGTTTTACAGGGCAGTTTTTTTCCGTTAAACAATCTCTAAGATGCTTGCACATTGGGAGGGCTCAGCAGTGTTGTAAATGTGAATAGTGTCTCAACTGAAATTGCAGAAAACCTTGGCAGTTCACAGAATTATTATTTCTTATAATGCCAACTATGGAAAAATTACACTTCTTAATAGGTGCCCAGTACTGTAAACTAGTCAAAGCATTATAACAAAGCATTACTATTACATTCTTATGTTCTTTTTTGATATATCAAAACGGTAAAATTTTACTTATTTTTCTATTATATTTTACTGTTAATATCAAAAATGTTGATTCCCTTAATTTCTATTTTTTATTTTAAAAGAAACAAATTAAAAACAATGATACAGAATTTCAAAACAAAATGATATGAGATTAACAAGCGTTAACATATTGCATATTGTTATGTTCAAAATAGTTGCTCAGATTATAAGATAAAGGTATGAAAAAATTATCCAAAAATGAAAGCACAAACCATTCTTTTTGATGAATTAAAAGAGATTATTAATATAATTCTCTATCACCTCTTTTTCCTTCTTCTGTTTTTCCTTTCCCACATCCTGGTATCTCAGTTGTTATTTCCTTTTGAGTAGTTTCTTACCCTTTCACTTTCACAATATCTACTGTGCATTTTGAAAATTAGTTATTATTTCAGTTTTTTTATACTAGGGAGATAATATGATTTTTACACGTGCTAGTCTGATTTATCTCACTTATGAGTATGGTCTCGAGTTACAGCCATTTGCTATAAAAGCCTCAAGTTTATTGTTCTTTATAGCTGAATCATAATCCACTGTATAAAAATATCACTTCTTTTTATCCATTCCATGGTTAATGGGCATTTGGGTTGTTTCCAAGATTTAGTTATAACAAATTGTGCTGCTATAATATGCGGGGGCACATATATCACTGTGGTATGATGTTTTCAATTCTTTCGGGAAAATATCTAGAAAGGAAATAGGTAGATCGAATGAGACCTCCAATCCTAGTTTGTTGAGGAATCTCCACACTGATTTCCACTGTGGTTGTACCAGTCTACAGTACCACCAACAGTGGAGAAGTTCTCCTTTTTCCCCACAGACCCCTTAGCATTTGTTATTGGTTAATTTCTTGATGATAGCCATTCTTTCTGTAGTGAGATGGAATCTCAGTGTTGCCTTAATTTGCATTTCTTAAATGACCAACATGTTTTAATATATTTATTTGCTATTTGTATTTCTTCATCTGAGAAGTGTATATTCACCTCAGATGCCTATTTTTTACTGGGTATTTGAATTTTGGGGATCTGATTTTTTTTTTAATTCTTAATGTTTACTTTGCCTAAATGGTCTAAACTATAAATTTTTGGAAAGTTCTATAAAGTCAGTATGTAATATCATTCATGTGTGTGTGTATGTGTGTATAATTCATGTGGAGTTTTCTTTCTTACCATATAGTATAGGACTCCAATCATGATTTTTTTCTTTCATTAGATATGTCCATTATTCCTAAAAATGGGAATCCAGGAAAAGAAAATACAGGATGAACCTTGACTATCAGTTTGATCACCTCAATATTTGCAGTGGAGAAATACTGAAAAATGTTAAGTAGGTTTCCTGTGACCAGACTTGTGTTTTCCAAACAGTATAATATGTCAGATGTACAATGGCTCCAAAGCAATACGTATCTGCCTCCAAAGGAGGACTTTGGAAGCCAGATCACTCATTTATTTAAGAGCTCAGATATACCTGCATTATGGTGGACATAAGGAAAGAAAGCTATGTGTGTAAGGAAATTTATGAAGAAATTCATAAGAAATCAAATACTGAGAAAAACTTAAAATAATACCTAAATTTTTAAGACAGCATGACTACAGTAGGATGCTGCCTTTATCAGGAGCTAAGAAAGGGAATGAGGTGCACTGTATTTGACTGGTTCCTTTTGCTGATTGGCCAGTTTTGAGGGGACACTTTGCAGGTGGGATTCTAGGGGATGCTCTTTTGCCATTGGTATATTAAACTCCTTGTGGCTGCTGTTGATTCCTTTGAATTATAGGGTGTTGAATACAGTTCTACAGGATCAAAGTGGTTACCCAACTCTATTTAAAATCTTCCCCAAGTATTTGCACACAGATCCTGTGACAGTACAGAGTGATGGAAGCCCTAGGAAACTGCAACTGCCAGGTTTTGCACTAGCAAGCCTCCGTGAGCTCCCAAAGGAGTCCTGGGAGGCAGTATTACAGCGGCACCATGCCCACTGTACTTGTGGTCATTTCCGTTGTTTCCAAAATTTGGAAGAAGGTTCTATTTGTAGGTGATCATTGTGGCTATTTCAAAAAGTCAGCATCCATAGAAATGAATGATTATCCACTTTTAGCATGGATACAGACCAACATTTGTCTTTCTGGGTCAGTTTTGATATATTTCCTCAAGCACACAAGCAACACAGCTTTTGAAGCAGGGAAGGGTGGGGGTAGTGCCTAGACAGAGCTCCTGCATATGAGCTATATTAAATAGCAGAAAACACGCTAGCATATCTCTGATTGCAGATTTTCAAATTCAACTTGGAGACATCTTGCTAGTTTTATTTTTCTTCCAGAATGTCTTAAATGGAAAAAATAAAACAGGTAATAGTCTTTTTTGCCTGATTATGCATAATCACTTAACAGTGTAAAATACTGCAAAGTTTACATTACATGAATTGAGAAATTTGAAAAGTAGAGCTAAAAATGACTGCAAAAATATTTGAACCAACTAGAAAACAGCATGAGAATTAAAAGTCACCTAAATATACTGAAATTATTCTCCAGAAAAACAGAATTAATTTTCCTCAGAATCAGTATATTTATTTACCAATATTTTGAGTGAAAAAGGAATGTATAATTCATCATTCTGTAGTTATCATTCAGTCAATCAACTCAATGTTGCCCTATAGAGAATTTTCTCCTTCCTTTGACATTTTTAAAGTTAAATACTGCTCACTTGGAATAAATTTGACTTAGGTAACCTTTTATGGTGCACAGGAGCATGGAATGCTATAAATGTCAGGGAAAAGATAAACCTGTGTTTCTCTACTCAGATATAACAAAAAATAAAGCTGTTATTATACACACTAGACAGTCAACAGAACAATCAGCTTATCTTCAAAATCATAAGCAGGCAATAGCATCATTAAAAAGGTAATAAAGTTAGAAATTAAAATGAATTAGTATTAGTAAAAATCATGTCTAGAGAGGGCAAAGATGTACTCACACTCTGTGTGTATCCAATAGTATTTTATATAATATCTCAGAAATTCTGAGTACTCAGTAAAGGTATCGAATGACTGACATTTGTAATTATGCAATTGCAGGTATTCTCATTTTTCAATGTAATTCACTGATAGGTTCATGATCATGGAGTAGTACCACAGGTACAGAGAGGTGGCTAGTAGAGAAAGTATATAATGTTTACTTAACTTAGCCTTTGACACTGTTTAAATCAGAACCTGGTTAGTTAATATAGTGGTTCTTCTAAGCTTCAAACTCCTAAATTGCTGTCTGAAATATATAAGATAATTTACAAGGTACAGCCAGATATCAAAGAACCACTGTTCCTACAAACTGAATCTACCAGTTAGGAGGAAACACACTCATTTCTGTACCATATGACTAACCAAAAAATTATACTTTATTGCAGATAGCTCTGCTTTGTGGTTATCTGTAGAGTTAAAACTTAATGATGCAAGCGCTGTTCCCATTTTCTTTTAGGGCATCTCTGCTCATCATGTTCCCAATATTATTTTTTCTTTGTTAAGCTAGAATTTTAGATGAAAGCAAAAATCTGTGATGCAATTAGCAAGACTTAACCCAATTCATATCAGTGAATTTTCTTAAGCTAAAGTGTTCTTTAGAGTTATACAAATAAGCAGAAAAACAGCGATCAGAACTATGACTGCCACATACATAGAGACCAGTAAACCAGGTGTCTTTCCTTTGCTAGCATTCATGAGTAGTACACATTTATAATTGAGTAAAGTGACTCCCACGGGTTAATCTGAGATTGATACAGTGATTTGATCTATAAAGGCACTGATTTGTCTTATTGGCAGTGCAAACAACTCACTATTGCATGCACCATATCTGCTGCAGATTGCTGATTATTTTCCTGCTATCCTCCATCTACAAACCAACATTTACTGTAGAGCTTCACAAAAGGGGGATAAACTAAATTTCTTGCTAATAATTTATCTGGAATAGCATGCTCAAATGTAAAATTCATTAAATTCATTTTATCAGTAACAATTAGGAAAGCTTTACTCATTTCTAAAATGTGACTTTAAGTATAGAACTCGTAAAATGTCATTTTTCTAATAGCGCAATGAAAAGGGGAACTCTAAGATAATAGGACTGAAGCTCCAATATAAGATATTATAATATTTCAGATCTACATGTGAAGCTTGTTCTTTTTCAGTAGAGCATAAAACTATTCAGATATTATAGAAATGAATTTAAATCAAACATAACCTTTATCATATGAGAATATTATGAAGGTTATAAATACTTATAAACCAAAGGCAATTTAGAGAAAAATTAGCCAATTAGTAACTCTCCTCATGTCTCAATTAAGAAAAAATCCATATTTACCATAGCAACTAATTCTATTTGAAAATGTGTGACATACAGAGCTCTGAAAATAAAATCACTAACTCCTATCCATCATTTTCAATGTCTATGTTTGTCATTATATGCAGATGTTATTTGACACATATCTTTAAATCTAGTTTTATGGATATATTTTGAGGTTGACAGCATATCTTATTATTGTACCATCTAATCAAGAAACTAATAGTGAAGACAGGTGTTAAAGGCAAAATCAGCTAACTTTGTCATCAAAAGTTCACCATGTATACTATTAGAGATAGAATATTACACCATTGTTCTGGGAAGATTTTTAACATTTGAAAGTGTAACAGTTATGAGAATAACAACAATTAATGTTATTGACCAAATAGTGAACAAAGGAAATGTCAGGTTCCATCTGATTTTTACCAGGACTGATCAGCAGAAAATAGATGTTTTAAACTGAAAAAGAAAATGCAGCTAATATACTGGTTGTATTATTTTAAAATATGTATTTGTTATTACTGTACATTGTTGTGCACAGAGTGACTGCTTTCGTTATGGGTATTTGGTGCATGTACATGACACAACTTGATGTTCTGTGTCCCTTTTCCCATCTACTCATTCCCTCCTATTCCATTGCTTGTTCACCTTCTAACTTACAGCACATCTATCTCCTTATTTCCTTTTATCTATCTTTCATTTTCATCTTTATTTATACTTTAGATTTCTAATAGTAGAGGAATCAAACAGTATTTAAGTTTGTGCATCTGATGTATCTCACTACACATAGTAACTACTAAGTTTGTTTATAATAAAGGCAGATGATTTTACTAAGGGATTCCAGTTCCTTTAATTGGGATTCTTCTTATTGAGATATAATATCTGACACCCACAACTTATAGGAGGGAGGTATAACTTGGCTCATGGTATCAGGTGATCCAGTCCATGGTCAGCTGACTCCAAAGCAAAAACATCATGGCGGAAGGAATGGTGGAGCCAAGATACTTAGTTCTTGGCAGTGGGGAAGCACAGGAAAAAAAATAGTGATGGAGAGGAAGAGGCAAGGGGCCAGATATGGAACAAATGTCACGATCCACCCAGGGCACCCGGAAGTATGCTCTACAAGTCCCCTGGGTATCTCTCAAGCCAGTCAAGTTGATGCAATCAAGCTTATTTTTTGCTTTTAAATAAGGATCTTGTACTTGTTCAGGGATGTTTGTATTAGGGTCTTTATTATAATCCTTTGTGGAACTTTTCAATAATATGCAGCTTGAGACTCCACCTTAATTGGTTTCCTTGGAGCAGCTAAGTCAAATAACTGTCTAATAAGATTCACTTTTTCCCTGGCCAGTATCTTAGGTAATGATATTAGGAGATAAGGAAATTACTTCTCCATCGAAGAAAATAAAAATGCTTCCTAAAAATGCTAAATCTTCTTATCAAGTCTTAGGTTTAATGTGAATTCCTTAAAGCAGCAGATAGGAGTCAGCCTGACGCAATAAGCAGACCAAAATCTATGGAAGGGTTAATTGTGGCAAGTCTATTGAGTCCCCTCAGCCTGAAATCCTCTAACTAAAGTTAGAGTCCACAACGTGAGAAAGGAAATGAAGTTTAAACTGGAGGAAATAAACTTTTACCCCTTAAAGACTTCAATTATCTAATATTCAAAATGAAGAGTATCAGCTAAGTGCCCTTAATTTTCATTCCTAATTCTAAAAAAATTATGATCTAAAAATGTTACATTTCTTTAAATAGTATTTTTCTTTTTATTTATTTATCTTTTACAATTGGGAATAAATTTAACTATTATCTTAGTAAGTGATGAAAATATACAGTAAAAGTACACTTGAATGAGACCTATGTACTTCATATACATCTTTTAAAGCTACGGCCACTGCAGAATTTAAGCACTTGGTCCACAGATGTGGGACGTGACCCACATTTCTGCTTATTTGCAGGTAGCTGTTGGGACCACGTCGTGCAATGAATGAGCAGGCTGTAAATGCATTCCTGAAAAACCAGGACACCTCTTGCAGCTGACTTTCAAAATATGAGAGGTAGTTGCAAACAGTCCCCCTTTTTATCTTAACTTAGTAAAATATGGAAGCCACATAACAGTCTTTCAGTTATGCTGTTCCTTTTTCCACATAAGCATGCCAGGATCACTTCCAAATAAAGTTTGCCACTTATCTCTGGAGCTGTTCAGGCATAAACACCTGTCACATACACCTCTGCTACCAGAAAAGTCAATCTGTATCTTTTCAGTTGTGGAGGGATTTACAGTAGAACAGATTTTCATTTTTCCTTGTATTTTACTTTATCTTGAATTTCAGAATGTATCTTTTGTAAATTGAACCTTGTACAACTCAATGTCTGACTCTGGGCAAAGTGAAACCACTTTGTTCAAAAATAGAAAATGGGAAAGTGGTGGTATAAGCCTCATACTGTATTTTACCGTGTAAGATGTCCAATTTTAAAATCCTAGATGCACATACATCTCATTGATTATTTGCAGAATTTCCCTTGATACTTAACGCCAAAGTATCATGGGAGATTATAACTCATTGCCAAACCCAGAGAAAGTTACAACTTTCTGGGAAAGCGAGGTAGTCACGTAAAAAATCCCATGGTAAGACGAGATCTAAACAACTGTATGCCAGAATTATAAAAGAGATGTTTATAAAATAGTGTTTCTTCCCATACCATAGGAGATAAGAAATTTAAAAAAATACTTTCAGAGGAGAAAATAGGTTAACTAACTTGAAAGAGAAGAGATAATGATAAAATAATTATGCTTCACTAAAATAATATTTTGTTATCAATAATGATTGACATATTGCTTTTAATTTGTTTAGCAGCTAGGTTGCAGACTCTTTTCTCAGAGACAGCAAGGAGATGACAGTTATGATGTGGTGGGATTTTTCTTTTATGCTGAGTCTAGTTGCCCACTTCTTTCTGGCTTTGATGCCCCAAACATCATGGACCTCTCACTCTTTCCTCTTCTCTCTGATGTCTTGGCACCTCCCTGCTTCCCTTGGTTCTTGGTCATGTGACACCCTAGGGACACTTTTCTTGTCTGATTGCGATTCCCCGGCTTTGGCTCGCCTGTCCCGACTTTCCTGACAGCAATGTGTGCTCCTGGGATTCAGCTTAGGTCATCAGGTGTTTAACAAAGTGCTGAGAACGAGGGAGACCAGGAAGGCGGTGTCCCGGGCACCAGCAAAGCCACCTGCTCTGCGGGTCGTGATGACTGAGACCCCTGTTTAATATGTTCACTCACGTCAGAGTGGGTGGCTCCTGCTATCCTGAGTCACACATGTTTTCAGACTCACTCAGGCCAGCTGATGCACATTAGCCCACATGACAGATGCTTGTGCATCTAGATGACTGCAGCTGAGTAATCCCTGCAAGGCGATTATTAACTACTACAACAGCTCCCAGATTTGACATGCTCGCTACTCACACTCCCTGGTGTGACTGACGGGTGGTAACACAGTAAAGGGGCCAGGACAGACTGTGTTAAAGAACCATTACAACCTCGGATTTCCAACAAAATGTATATTGATGGTAGACATTTTTGGTCAAAGTCACACCTGTGTGCATAGATGTGCAGCATATGTAGAAACACCCTACTGTGTACCAGTGATAAAGGAGCAACCAACCATAAACAGATCAGAAGCAAGAACAGCTACCAGGTTATAAAAAGAGGTTTTTTTTTCCTCTTCTTATTTTGTATTATGCGTTTTTCTTATAATAGTTAAAAATTAATTCCTTCTCTCTTGTTAGATTTTAAATAGTACACACAGAGACACATAAACACTGAATTCTATAAAAATATAAGTGAACCAAGAAGTAGACCAGGTCTAAGTGGATGTTCTTAATACTCCAGAATGGAATGTTGATAGATTTTTACCACTGAGAGGTAGAGGGCACACTCATGAGTATCTAAAAGGAAGGCCAAAAATTACCAAAGATGCTTTTTACTTTATGGGGACAAGGCACTGGGTATGTTTTTTCTTACTGAAAACTTTAAAAGACAAAGATTTCCTTAGCAGTGTATGCTCTGGTGGCCACAGGAGGCAAATCCAAATTCCTGATGAGGTATAATTATAAAATGCACACCATTCTTGTTTTCCTACCTGGAGAAGAGAAAAGATTAAACGTGGTGACTTGTAAAAAGAAACAGTGCAAATCTTCTCTAGATTAAAAAAGGTATAAAAATTCATTATTTACTATAAAATCCTGGAGGGATCACTGAAATAAAATCTAAATACTAACATGAATAAGAGCATTATAGAATGGATAGATTTACAGGTAAGGCTTTCTTTCATCCTTTCTTTTTTTAGACAGTGTCTCACTATGTATTTCAGGCTGGACTCGAACTTACTGTGTAAGTTCAGGCTGACGCTGAACTCACCTGCCTCAGCCTCAGTAGGTGTGAGCCACCATGGCCAGTTAAGATTTCTATAGTAAGTGAAGCAAAAACCACCACTGCAAACGGAGGCCACGACTTTCAGTGTGTACTTGTTAGAGAGCACGGGGAACGGTCAGCTTTTCTCTTCTGAATCTGAGTTAGAAGAAGATTAGCAGGAAATTTTACAAAATCCTTCTCAGAGGAAAATACTAAGTGTATTATCACATATTGTCAACACACCAGTGTTGAATTTGTGCTAGGTGCTGGCCTCTATGCAGAGCATGATCAAAATGTATATTGGATGCTTAAATTTTAATCCCCTTCAAAAATACTCCCTCTCACTTCAAGCATACTTATTCCATCATTCCTGAAATTTTCTGAAACTACATTGGAAGTACTTTTTTGTGAATATCTTTATGAGGTATGTTCAAAAATGGTAAGAAACAGAAATAATAAAGATAAAAAATGTGGTGAATGCTGCTGGGAAGCACCATCTGGTACAAAGTGGGCTCTTAAAAACAGTGCCACGCATCCTAACCACCTTACCAGAGCTGGCACCATGCAACTACTACCTCGTCCTCAAGGTACAAAGTAAAAGTTTTGAATCTACATAGGAGGTTGATGCAGCCATGAAAATGTGAGCTAAAGACACTCATGAAAAGCACTTCCAGAACTGCTTCAGAACGTGTCAAGACAGTGGACACGTGTGTTCAAATCAAGGGGGAGCATTCTGATGGAGATTAAAGCCAATGCATCTTTCTTTTTTATTTTTAAGGAGAATAAAACAAAAGAGAACAGAACAAATCAAATCAGAACAGAACAATGCAAGCACTTCACAACAAGACAACTAGATACCAACAGTAGCTACCATAATGTCTCTTTTCTTTGAAATAGCTGAGAATACCTTAACACACAATAATATCAAACATAACAAAAAACTGTAAAACCATTCAAGAGAATGGAAGTTTACAGGAAGTTCAAAACCAAATAACAGAAAATTAACAATGGCTACTTTAATATCTCACTTTCCTTAAAAAATCTGTTTATACTATAACACATATTAAAATCTCACAACAGGATAGAACCAGTGAAAACAGAAGAACAAAGATGATAGTAAATCATCAGTCAATCAATCAATCAATCAAAGATGATAGTAAATCAGCAATGGCTGCAGTAATGTCTTATTTTCTTCAAAGTAGTTCTTCATACCATCACACATAATAAAATCAAACAAAACAGAATAAAATCATTCCAATCAATGAATGAAAACATTGTAAGACTTCAAAGAAATATAATGGGAAACCATGATTACCATAAAGTCTTATGTACTCTTACCATTTCTTATACTATGAAGACTATATGATATTTATGTATGTGAGTTTGATTTATTTCACTTATGAGTATGGTCTCAAGTTGCATCCATTTGTTTATAAATATCTCAGTGTGATTATTCTCTATCCTTTTTATCAATTCCTCAGTTGATGGCACTTAGGTTGTTTCCAAGAGCTGGCTATTACAAATTGTGCTGCTATAAACATGGGTACTCATATATCACTGTGGTATGATATTTTTCAGTTCCTCTGGGAATATGCCTGGAAGTGGAATCGCTGGGTCAAATGGAACTTCCAATCCCAGCTTTTTGAGGAATCTCCAGACTGACCTCCACAGTGGTTGCACTAGTCTACACTCCCACCAACAGTGCAGAAGAGTTCCTTTTTCCTCACAGCCTCTCCAGCACTTGTTGTTGGTAGTTTTTTCTATCCTGGCCATTCTTTCTGGGGTAAGATGGAATCTCAGTGTGGTTTTAATTTGCATTTCTCTCATGACTACTGATGATGAACATTTTTTCATGTGTTTATTTGCCATTTGTATTTCTTCATCTGAGAACTGTGTATTCATCTCAGATGACCATTTTTGGGTTGGGTATTTGAATTTTGGGGGTCTGACTTTTAAAAATTCTTTATATGTTCTAGATAGAAGCCCTTTGTCTGAGGGACAGATCATTAAAGCTTTTTCCCAATTTGTGGGTTTTCTTTTGACTATACTTGAGATTTCTTTCAACATGCAGAAACTCTTTAATAAGACGTGATCCCAGTTATTGATTCTGGGAAGTATTTCCTGTGCAGTTTGACTCTTGCTCATGAATTCTCTACCTACCCTTATGTCTTCAAGATTTCTACCTACTTTGTCTTCCAACAGATTTAGTGTTTTTGTTTAAATATTTAGATCTTTGATCCATTTAGACTTTAGTTTAGTACATGGTGGTAGGCATGGTACTAGTTTTAGTTTTCGGCATATGGAGAACCAATTTTTCCAGCACCATTTATTAAAGAGACTATCTTTCTTCCAGTGGATGTGTTTGGCCCTTTTATCAAAGATAAGGTGGCTGAGTGTGTTTCTGGTTGTAGTTGTATCTTCTAATTTATTCCATTGATCTTCAGGTCTGTTTTTATTCCAGTACCATGCTGATTTTATTATAGTAGATTTGTAGTATAACTTCAAGTCATGGATTGTGATGCCTCCTGCCTTGCCTTTGTTGCTTAGAATTGCCTTTGGTATTATGGGTCTATTCTGGTTCCAGATGAATTTTAGGAGTGATTTCTCTAGATCTATGAGGTATGTTAGTGGTATTTTGATTGGGATTGCATTGAATCTGTATAACAATTTTGGGAGAATGGTATTTTGACAATATTTATTCTTCCTATCCATGAACCAGGGATGTCTTTCCATTTTCCATTTTCCAAGGTCCTCTTCGATTTCTTTTTCAGGGTATTATAATGTTCCCTGAATAGATCTTTTACTTCTTTTGTTAGATTGATTCCTAAGTATTTCATTGTTTTGGATGATATTGTGAAGGGTATGGATTCTCTTATTAATCTCTCAGTGATTTCTTTTTGTTAGTGTATAAGAATGCTATTGATTTTTGAGTGTTGACTTTGTATCCAGCTACATTACTTAATTTATTATACCTAAGAGTCTTTCAATGTAGTTTTGGGGGTCCTCTACGTAGAGTATTATGTCATCTGCAAATAATGATAATTTAACTTCCTCTTTTCCTATCTTTACTCCTTTTATTTCTCTCTCTCTTGTCTAATTGTTCTAGCTAGTATTTCCAGTACTATGTTGAATAGGAGCAGTGATAGGGGACTGTCCCATCCTTGTCTTGTGCCTGATTTTAAGGTAAAGGCTTTCAGTTTTTGGCCATTTAATATGATGCTGGCTGTTGGTTTGTCATAGATGGCCTTTATCATATTGAAATAAAGGTCATCTATTCCAATTCTCTCTGTTATCATTTCAGGCGTTTTTGCTATGTACATATCTCCCTAGACTTGCTTGGGATGGCCTAGAGGTTTGAGATTGCATTTTGGTCTTTTGTCTTGTCATTTTCCTATATTACCGTGTTTTGAGCAATATTCCAAAGCTTCCCCCAGGCATGCTGGAAATTATCTTGTGGGCCCTCATCTCCTGGGACTGAATGGAGGTCGCTGCGAGTGACCCAGTCAGGCCCAAGGGGCCCTCTCATGCATCCTTCAGTGGTGTAGGATACTGGGCAGGGTTCCAACTGCTGGAAGCAATGGTTCAAAGCTCTCCCCTAGCACAAGTGTGCTGGAAATCAGCTCATGTGCCCTCAGCTCCCAGGACTCAATGTGTCTTTCACTTTAATTTCTTTTTGTTTTTTGAGGTGGGGCCTTACTATGTATTGCAGGATGACCTTGAGTGCTGTGTAGGTCAGGTTGACCTTGAATTCATGGTGATCCACCTACCTCAGCCTCCTGAGAGCTGGGATTATAGGTATGTGCCACTATGACTTGCTTGTAATAACTTTTTTAAAAAGTTAAACATTTATCTTTTGCAATCACATTTTGTACTTGACTCCAGGACTATGGTGGTAAACGGATAATATATACCTTACATAAACATAAAATATACTTCTACAATCTACACATCTGTGTTCAAAAGATAGATCAATGGAACAATACCATCCAGGATACAAAATAGAAGAGAAGGTTTAATTTTCTGTGTCCTACATATCAAAGTTCTGGGAGGAAGGTCTACTTTCCCTTACTTCTAAACAAGAGTATCCAATTGGTACTAGAAACATAGCATGTATTAAGAAGAATTTATCACCTCCACATATCCGATTTTATTCTATATTTATATCTACTGTCATCAATATTATTCATCAAGTTACCAATTATAAGTCAATGAGTCCTCATTATCTCTCTTTGCTTGCTTACCTATACCATCCATTTGGTCACTAGACTCTTTCAGTCCTGTTTGTTCACTGTCTCTTCAGTCTTTGTTTCTTATCTTTTCTGTTGTTGCTGCTACCAAAACAATCTGTTATTTTTAAAAGTCTTCTAGCTATTTTCTAGCATGTTTAAGAAATAATTCAAATTACTACATGCTTAGCTCTCTACTACCCACCAGATTCTTTGATTCTTCATCCTTTCACAAACCTGAATACTTGAACAGTCTTTTCCCCCCAAGAGCACAAACCTTCCTATCCAATTACATTTTTAAGCTTAAATATTAAATAAATGAATTTTCAAAAAACCACACTTCATCCTTAGCATTCACTTGCTTTTTAAGATGTGTAAATATTTATTATTGTATTTGTATAACATTGGAATTTTATACTGTTTGTTAAATTCTGAATACTGTCAGGGCTTTAGATCTAAATTTACTTTGATGGGCTTACTGTGTGTAATAAATTTGATGGTGTTAAAATATTCTTAATTAATAACAGTGCTTGGTTGTAATTAATTAAAGTAGTTGATTATAATTAAAATATGGCTATAATAATTAAAAATAAAATATTGACAGGGACAGAAGCATTCAGTATGGTTTGTAACTTAGAGAAAACTTACTTCTTCTCTGAGCCAGAAGTTAATTGGGGCATTTCATTCCATATTTCCATAATTTAATAATCAAGTTTCATTTCTAAAGTACATGAAAATTAACATAAATGAAAGAAGTGACCTGGATGTAATGACTGATGAGGATTCATTAACATTGCTGATGTGAAGGCTCTGAATATTTATTTATATATCAACTGATATTATTCTAGAAATACTTTTTACTTCCAGCACAATATTTAAGGCATCATCTGTATTGCTCTAAAAGTGCTTGTGATATTGACATCCAATTTGTCATTCATATTGGTTCAGTTCCTGTAAAACCTAAAGTATTTTCAAACTTACCCAAGCAAAATGTTCATGTTTCTAGAGTGTTACATATCAGCCCTCCCAAACTACTTAATGCCAGGTAGCTAAAACCTTTGCATAATTTCTGTCATTTCTATTTTTGTAGGTTCTGCATGGAAAATCCTTAATTGATATGCTATCAAGAAGTATCCTTTGAATCACAAAAGTATAATAGATATTCTAATTTCATAGCTAACATTTTTATGTAGTTATCCATTTAGTTGGTGGTAACAGCCTCATCACATATTCTGAGAAGCAAGGCAATATATAGGGCTAGCCTAAGTTATGTGTTTATTAGATGCACAGTTAATTGTGGTTAATTCAAATATGTAGGTCAATATAGATATTCCATATACAGAGTTTTCACATCAGCAAGCATATCACAACCAGTATATCACATTGTACAAGTAAATTTATAAACAAATAATTACACAGCGATCAGATACTGATTTTAACCTTTAGAAAATCTGGGTATGACTAATAAGAAATAATGTTTAGGTCTGTATATTTCAAAATGTTAATAAGAAGGCTACTAAGTTTTTTAAAAAATCAGAAGAATGAGTAAAGGACATTTTATGTCTAAAAAGAGTTCTTTCTTAAAAAAGAATCATCTAAATCAAACAAACTATAGAAAAGAATGTCTATCTAACATAATAAATGCTTACTATGCCTAATTTTACTTTATTTCAACTTTTCCTACATGTATGGATACCTTAATAATTCACACACTTTAAGAAAATTGAAGCCATGAATTAGTTTAATAAAAAGCACATTTCTTTTTTTGGGGGGGGGGAGAAGGATGTGCCTTTTTACTGATTTTTATAGTTTTAAGTTTTAATATGGCACAAGTAGATATTAATAAAAATTTGAATGCATGATTCTATGGCTTTTATATTTCTAACAGCTACCAATAGAACAAAACTTAAAATCCTTAAGACGTGTATGTGGCTTGGCAATTTGAATTACTTTAAGGAGTTTCAGTTCCTTTTCCCTGTGATCCTCACGCTCCAGACACTCCTAAAGTTACTGAAAGAAACGGCACAATTCCGTAGTTGTAAGCACAGACCCTTTGCCTGTTGGAAGCACACACACCCAGCCCCACACCCAAATTAGAGCCCTGACCTACCCTTTGGCAGATCGTGTTTCCTTTGTGAAACCACCACTCAGTCTTTTGAGAAGCAAACTACTCTTTTCTTTATATATGAAACAACTTTGAGGCATCCTTTTTATGGAATGTATTACACTGCATTATAAATTTTGTCGAGATCTGTTTCCTCCTTTAGAGAATAAACTCTTTCTCCTCCGCAGCCTGTCTAACACCTCTCCGTATCTTCTAAGTGCATGGCCGCACACAGGGTCCCTAGTAGCTGCTCAGCCAGGACGTAATTCACTCTGGCCATAAAGGAAGGGACAGAGAACTCTATCATCCTGTTCTTGTCATAGACAGAGGCACCATTAATGCTTTTTCATATTGAAGAAAAATCACTTGGAGACACAAGCACCCACAATTTCCTTGCAGCGGTACATCACCTTACACCCCATTTTATTCCCAGCTAATGAATAGGTTAAGTGTGCTTGAGTCTGTGGTCAGCACGACAAGATGTGGTTTAACTCAATGAAGTGAAAATAGTTTTATTTTCCCATAAATACACCTAGGGCGGTTCACCATTGTGCATACAATTTGTGGTTCAGAATAGAACCACTGAAGAACTTTTATCATAAACAGCATTGTTAGTGATGAGCTGGACTTAATTTCCTTAGCTATCATTCAGAATGAGTTGAGGTCTTTTCAGCTTGGGAATAACTGGATCCTTTAGAAGCTGATATGGTTATTATTACATGTTTCCCTATGACTCTTTTCAAAAGGTCTATGAAATTTTAATTTTCTTGAAAAACTAAAATGCAGAGTTATTTGTTTTGACATGTTTAATCACTTTTCCATTTTCACGCTAAAGATGAGAAATCACCAGGGAAAGTAAGAGAAAAGACAGTGTCAGTATGAACAGAAAGAAAAGAAACATATGAAAATGAAACTCCACATTATTAAATTGTCATTTAGCTGGGGTGTTTCATTACTTCTTCAGAAAGAGAAGGCATATAAATTGTTTTTATTATTGCTGATGCAGTATGAAATTATTAAAGAGCTTTTAAAGCTATCAACATAATGTCTCATTATGGGCTACTAATTGAACTAACAATAATGAAAACATCAATATGAAATGTGAAAAGTTGAATTAAAGTTTAATAATTAATGATACAAATGTGACACATTTCCATCTTGATGGAGTAAAAATACATTAATTTATTGGTTCTTCCATTCCTATAGGTGCATAATACTGATACGGAAACCGGACCAGGCTTTTGGAAACAAGGAGGAGCCAGAAGTGTGGAATCCAGTTCTCAAAGGATTTATACTAGCGGCAGAGACAAAAAGGAAACAAATGAAAACTGACAAAAAGTCTAATTAAAAATCAACCGTAAAAGAAATGAACAGCGTGCAATAGAAAGAAGCAGAGATGAGCCTGACGTGGAAGGGACTGCTAAAAGAGAGTGCTTCTGAGGCAGTGCTTTGGCCTTGATGGATGAAAAAGCACACAAAGTGCTCTGGAGCAAAGGACCTGCAGACCACACTTGGCCTCTCTCCAGTGGTTACACTGGTTTAGTCAGTCATGGTGTCTTCTTCCTGATTAGCAGCCTTTCCATCCTCACCTTTTTGTTTCCCACTTTGGTATAATCTTCTCTTTGAAATTGGGTCTCAGGGAAGAAGATATGAAATGTCTTCCAGAAATATTTACATTTTAACACAAGTCAAAAACTTCTGTTAATCATGATGGGAAGAAACAGTCCCTAATGATAATGTTTATTGCATCATGTGCTTTGCATGTTTTGGGGACGTGGAGATTTATGGGAGGAAGGTCAGTCTTGCTCATGTAGAGAGGACTCTAATTGGGATGTTACGAAAGTCAACTGAGAATTTCGTGAAAATATTTTCATGAGCAACTCACAGGACACCAAAAGCCATGCCTCTATGGAGAGTGGAGGCAGATGTGCTGATGATACAATGTTTCTGGTCTTTATTAATCAATTAATAAATAAACTTCTCTCTTCTTTTCATTGGTCTGCATATATCACTCCGAGTTTTGTGACATCAAAGGTAGTATGTAGTCGTGGTTATGCCTATGTGAAAGTAAAATAAACTCTCCTTTGAGGCAGAGATGCCAAAATTACTTCAATTTAAAAAGAAAAAAGACACCACTTGTATTGAAACTATCCCTCAATGATCCACGCTAGGACTGGACAATATGCAATACTGGTCCAGTTCCCGAAGCCTCACATTTGGGGAAGAACTGTGAAGATCATCTGATCCAAGAACAGATATCTTTTTTATTGTATCCTTGTATACCCATGGTAATCCTTGAACTATCACTGTGATGCCTATTTTTTTTTTTTAATTTTTGGTACCGCGGATCGAACTCATGACCTCGCACTTGCCAGGCAGGTGCTTATGCCACTGAGCTAAATCCCTAGCCCTGTGATGCCTATTGAAAAGAGCCACACCTTTCTTCCTTGATTCTCAAGATCCTTCCAAGTCTCAGATGAGAAATATCAATGGCACACTGTGAAGGGGTTGAGGTACCTTGTGCACCTGTGCAGGGTGTATACAATGCTACAAACCCCAGAAAAATCAGATAAGAATTCTAGTGTTAAGGGCAAAGGCCATTTTAATATATTTGACAGTTTTACAATGATTCATGTTGGCACTGATTCTCATAAGTCATCTTGGAAAATTTTGCAGGTCCATCTATTTGTGTAATATCAAAAGTGGCAACTCAATGTGACTTTGCCATATCAACAGACCAAAAACACACATATGACAGTTGTAGCCGAATAGTCAATCATTCTCCCTCTGATTGACAATTATCCTTCTATACTTTGCTTTGCGAGGTCACATATGCAGCTATGAAAATGATACTCTTTACCAGCTGGCTGTGTGTTAGACTCTACAGTAGAGTTACCAGAGCAATGACCAAGGGAAAGAAGGGGCTACTTCTTCCATGGATAGTTTTCTGTTCTGATCACTATTGCTAAATATTTGGCCCTTTACTTTGTACGTGGTATTGGTAGTATTTAGTTTCCATTTCTGGTTTTTCCCATACTCTAAGTCCAGCAGTACACATGAGATGGCACTTTCCAAAGGGGTCAGACCCTGATCTTCAGGATTTCTCTTCTGGTCCCTAGAAGTATCAACAAGAGTGGGGCAATGTTATGTTCTCACTGGTGCCTTTCCTCACTAACGATTATACTTCTAACTCTGCCATATGCTGGAATTTACGTAGTACAGCCTAGGAACTATGTAACACGTAAGGACTTTACTACCATAAGCCTGTGCATGTTATTTTGACAGCATATAATGCATATTAAATATTGTCCTTCATTGTGCCTAGCATCATTGTCTGCATGAATATTCTTTACCAATGCTTGTTCTTGTATTTACATGGGGCATAAAACATTTTCAATATTATTACATCCAATGGTTGACTGTCAGTTCCGATTTTTCGCATGTCAGTGGTATTGTATCTTTTCCTTGATGCCACTGACTTCTTGAACACCTACTTTCTCAGAAGTGCAGTCTTCCCCTGCTTTCTTTCCTCTATTCAACATATCCAGTCAATCAAGGTATCTAGAATCCTACTGTTTCTCAATACTTTAGCCCATCTTCGACTGCCACAGTTCAATCAAATGTCTGCTGGACTTAATAATTTTCTCCATGTCTATACCTGAATTGAAAAATCTGCTTTCCATCACAGAAGTCAAAATTACTTTTAAAAATTGAAAAGAAGATGATGCCATTTCTCAAAAACCATTTAGTTGCTTCCAATTTCATTCAGAGAAAACGCAGTCTCCAAGATTACCTCTCTGGCCTGTGCTAATACCAATTATCGCATCTTTCTTCTCCAAATCCC
>PVJX010025789.1:0-26603 GCA_004027295.1 Dolichotis patagonum | reverse complement strand
ATGTGTTAGAGGAGGAAGGAAAAAAGGTGAAGTAGGTGGGCTGGGTGTAGTTCTATGATGGTCTTGACATGGATTACTTCTTAATTTGTAAACTCTAGGGAATAATCAGTGACCTTTAAATTTTTTGTGTGTGGAATTAATATTATATCAATTTGTAATGTCTTAGAATATACGCATTTGATTGTCCTGGCATTGGGAGTTTTCACTTACTTTGCAGAGTTTATGATGAAGTGATCTGTAAATTCATCCGTTGTGCAAGTCAGAGGAGGCTTTGAGAGTTCATTGCTCTGTTGTGCTCAGTTGAGATGGCCGTGAGGCCTTTTTCATTGTATTAACATGGAAGAATTACTGACTGTGTTCAGAGTGTTGCAAAATGGAATCCCAAAGTTCATAAAGAAATGAAGTATAACCAAAATCAGAATCTTAAGAAAATGTCTTTATGATTAATAATATTAATTTTCTGAGAGAAACTCTGAATTATATTCCCAGTACCAGATGCTTACTGAGTGGATGACTGAATGCAATTTTCAAGAGGTTATGAGACAAGAGACAGAAATGGATAATGTGCATAGTCTTCTATCCTCATAGACACAATTTTAGTGAAATACATACACCTGAAATCTATCAAGTAAAAAGCTGCATACAATTGAGTCGCCTTGGTTAGCTTTTCATGTGAGGCAGTAGAAGATATATTTGGAATGATTTTCCTCTTCATGGCAGAGCTGATGGAGTACTGAAAGGAGCATGTATAGCAATCATATAGATAATGGTCATTACCCTAGTCATCGTACTGTAAGTTGTTAGTGTTTGACGAAATAATGAGCCCACATAGTCTCAATTTTTTAATCTGAAAATTAACACAAAGGGAAGAAAAAGAATGATTTACTGTATATCTTAAGCATATTACAGCTGCTCATAAAATATTGCTCAGATCTTCCTTTCCATTACTACAATAAATATAATACTAAAGTGATAATAATCTTGTTAATAAAAATTGCTTATTGGTTAATCTGTTTGAAGACAGATATTCATAAAGATGCTAACATCTTAAAGAAAGACAGAAAAGTGAGAAAGGCAGAAATTAGGAATCAAAGAGAAAAACAAGTATTGTATGGCTAGGTTAAAATTTTATCCCAACATTTACTCATATCTCATGCCTTAGATTTTTTTCCTATGGAAATAAAAATTATTAGAGAGATAGAGTAGATTATATCATCCTTTGCATATGGTTGTATTTCATCATTCAATTTATTTAAATATTACTTGTCAGTCATTTATGAAGTACCAGGCACTGTGGAAAAAGGTTAATGATACAGGAAGGAATTAAAAAAAAATCTCTGTCCTCACAAGGCTTACAGTTTAGCAAGATAAATACATATGTTTCCTGAAGATTTATGACACAAAGGCACTCTTGCTATGGGAAACTATAACAGGGTTACCAAAACTAAATGTAGCAGACATTAGAGAAGTCTGCATGAAAGCATAAGGAAGTTGACATTCAAGCTCTGTTGAACTTTCTAGGTCATATAGTTGGTTGAGCAACACTGTAGGAATAGCGTGTTGAGTATCATCACAGCAAAGGCCTGAGAATAAAGAAGGTACGGCTTACATAGGAACTGACACAAACCTACCATGAGGCGCATCTAGTCTAAGAAGGGCACCAAGACATGCAAGTTGAATGTGGAGGAAGTTCAGGCTTGGAGAATACATGGTCTCATCTGCTAAGTTAAATATTTTGGACTTTAATCATTATGAAACTATCCAATGATCTAAGTCAGAGGAATGTAACTTACGATTTAGATCTAAAATGCCCCCAGACCTCATGTGTTTGGAAAGTGATCGTCTCACAGGGTGCTATAGCTGACATGTGAGGAGGTGAGGTCACTGAGGGTGTGTCCTGGAAGGGTGTCTCTGCCTCCTGGACTCCGCCTTTGACTCTCTACTTCGTGGATGCCAGTTGAGCAGCTTCCCCCACCAGAACCTTCCACCATGCTGTTCTGCCTTGGAGCCAACCAGCGATGGACTGAAAATATACTTAATGTAACCTTCGCTTCCTCTGAGATGCTGGTGTGGTGTATTCATTCTCAGTGATGAGGAAAATGACTAAGTTAGTTACCGATTTTTAAAACAATCTTTTTCACAGCAGAGGGAATAATAATAAAGAACTTATGTGGAAAATAACTAGGATATCAGTAGATTCAAGCAAAGCAGAGATGGTGGTTCTTCACATTAGAATGGTAAGTGCAGATGAACAGACCTGCATAAATTTCTAGTGGTAGTTAAAAGTCAGCATCAGTAAGATTTTGCCCAGAAGGCTAAATCTGCTTAAAAAGTTTTTCCAAACTCTTGTTCCCCTTTCTTTATCTGGAAATTTATTTTTTCTTTAAGTTTAAGTTCAAATTGTACCTGAATTTTGATGCTTTCTCTCCAACAGGAAAACTCAATAGCTTATAATTACAGCACCTACAAGTACATTCTTCAAGACAGTGGCTTTCAACACTGGATAAACACTAAAAGCATCTAGGGAACCTTAAAACATTCCCAATGCCTTCCTCCCATTTCAAACGGCCTCTTTAGCAGTAGAGATAGGGCAAGAATATTGTTTAAAAGCTCCCAAGATGGTATGCAAAGAAAAGAACCAGCACTTAAGGCATTTACTACACTAGCATTTTCATTTCTGCCCACTAGTTGTACGCTCATTGTAGTCCTGAGGGCTAAGCATAAGATATATAGTAATGTATCATTGGGTTATTAAATAAAGTAGGTAAATTGAATTACTTTTCACCAATTGCACATTCTCTGCCACAAAGGTGAGCAGGAATACTTCAGGTATACTTGTAAGGAGTATAGAATTCTGGTTCCTTGAGATGAGAACAGATATTTAAAATCATATCAGAAATAAAGGTATAAAGATTACATAATAGTTACCAAAATGTGAATATCATTGTCTATGGTAATATGTTCTGATGTGAGTTCTTCTCCCAAAGATTTTTCTGATCTATAGCAAAGGAAATGTTTTAGAGAGTGTATGTTGCCATAATGCATATGCCTTAAAGCACACCAACTGACTACTTTTTCTTTAAAATCCAATGTGTTCACCCACATAGAGACAATCTCTCAATTTATGAGATTAGGAAAGTTACAAATTTCTTTCATCTTGCCCACTGTAGGGGTTCTGCAAGCAAAGCGAAAATAAAGGGACATACATACCAAGGGTCAGCAAAATGGCTGCCACCTGACCCACATAACCAGGCAGCTTTTATTGAGCTAAAGAACAAAGAAACTCATATGAAGCATGCTTAGATTATATAACTTGTTTGCTTCTTGTCCTCATGGGACCTCATGCTCTTATCTTGAGGTGAAGTTTCAAGGCCCATACTTTCTACCAAGACATTGGCAACCGAATGTGTCTGGGAAAAGATGGAGTCAGTGAGGCCTCTCCACATCTCCCCCTTTTGTCTTTAGCTTAGGTTTTCTTACCACATAGGAAGTGTTTTAGGTATGAACACTTTATATAGTCATGGGATGCATCATACAAAGCATCTCATATTGATTAAACAGATAAGGATAATGATACCACAAAGAAACATTTGCTTTAGCCAATTCATATCTGATAACAATCCCATAAGGAAATTCCATAATCCTGCATTGAGTCCTTGGGACACATGTATCTGTTTGGTAAATTCCTGTAGATCATGAAGTTTCTCATTAATGGATTTACTTTCATCAGACAAATTAAAACAGCACATTTGAGCAATTTCATTGCACCCAAGATGATGTATACAAGTAGGTAATCAATTGCGGTGCAGTTATCTAAAATTTCTTGTCAGTGTTCAGTTTGTTCTTTAATAATTCCAAAGCTGTGGAAGTAGGATTAATTTGTTTTGCCATGATACAGGCTAGCATACTAACATTGTGATTGGCCTTGGCTTCTAGGGAAGGTACACTAACTAAAGAAATAGCTAAAGCATAAATTTCTGCTTTGGTTAAAAGGCTAACAGAAAAGTTTCCACATAGGTCAGTAATACTAGTTTTAGACCATCTGGTGTGGGACAGTGCAGATTCAGAAGACAACAATATAGTAAGGCAGCTAAGGCAACATTTTGTGTTATAAGTTTGCAGGGATGTAACTGAAAGTATACTCTTCACATGAGGAAAACCATCCAGCAGGCAGAGGAACATGTCCATGCCCATACAATATTGGTTCATAACTAGAACACTTCCAAGTACTATTAGGGAGGTAAAAACATCAAGTGGTACAATTTTCGACATAGCACATGAGCAGTTGAAGCTGCTACATACAGAGTGAACATTTTAATAGCATTATCATGTTTGTTAAAGGAGAGAGTGCACCAATTTGGAAAGTCAGCATATGTCACGACTTTGTTTGGAATAGTGTACAAAACGGTGTAGTTATGTATAGAGGTAGGGTCCTTGCATACAGTGATCAGATGGGACCCAAGAATATGTTTCATTTCTATCTTCTGAGAGATACGAAAACGAGAAACATTAGCTATTTTTGCCAATTGAACACAAATTTTGTATTGCAATCTTTCCTTGAGGTCATGGGACTCTAAGGTCCCCTTGGTGGGCTGTAATACACATACAAATACAACAGAATACAAATAAGCACTGAAGAGTTCATTGTCAACTTGGTAAATAGCACTGCAAGACGCTTTTTAGGAGTTGGTTCCTCTTCAGACACGTGGAGGAAGTCTTATGCAGACTGGATCAGTGCTTTTATATCATCCCAAGCCACCGGCTGAGCAGTCCTCATCCTGGGTCACTTCTGAGGCAGCCAAGCTTGATTCAGGGAGAAGCAAAACTATGGAATTGGGTTGTGCAATCTGTGATTCCAACTCACTTCATGGAGGGTGAGCGCAACAAGCAGGAATCCACACAGGGTCTGTTGGGGATAACACGGAAGCATCCCCTCTTACCCAGGTCATCAAGGACCACGATATGTACTCAGTTACACTCAGGGCAACGTGGCCTGCATCCTTAAGGCGAAGGAGCAGTCCAGCCTTATGCTTCTGTTGCGCTTCAGATGGAATTCCATGGCTTACCCAGGGATTTTCCAAAGAAAATGAAAGTAGAAGCACCCAGGCTGTGTTCCACACCAGGAGCGCAGCGAAGGCAAGTCACCCTCCCCAGCAGACATCTTTCGAGTCCCTGTTCAGGGTACAGATGTAGGGTTTTTTCAAACAAAGGGTTGCACACACTAAGGGTCAGCAAAATGGCTGCCGCCTGACCAGCAGGAGCAGGCGGCTTTTACTGAGATAAAGAACAAAGAAACTCACATCGCGCATGCTCAGATTATATGACTTGTTTGCTTCTTGTCCTCATTGCACCTCATGCTCTTGTCTTGAGGGGATGTTTCAAGGCCTGGACTTTCTACCAAGACACTGTCAACCGGATGTGTCTGGTTCAAAATAGAGTCAATGTGGCTTCTCTGCAGCCCACTCCATCTAGTTTTGAGGGGCAATCTAAGCGTGAGTTTTCTGAAAGCCTTTTCTTATTACTGGTTTTTAATTAACATTGCAGTTTGTCTATTACCATGATTCATGGAAACAATTTGTCTTGATTTGCAATATAGTGCTATGGAGGACCACCTGGATGACTGTCCTCGAAAGGAGCAATTATCTCCATTTTGGCTAAACATGGCCTTACTTCCATGTATTGATATGTGCACAGCTGATAGGTTTTGCCCTTATTCCCTCAACTGGCTTTAAGCAATGCAAGTGGGTCTAGTTGAGGCACTGACATTTAGTTTTTCAAGCAAGAGAACTGGTCAGTGTTATCCCACCCTGGACTCCCAAGACGCATGTGTGAGCCGAGTGGGAAGGAGAGGCATTCTCCATGCTGTCCACTGGGATTGAACCTCGAGATAAGAGCTATGACTCCCCAGGGCATAATAAAGTTATATATCAGAACTGAAGTATCAACCCCAAAACATTAGCTATTACCTCGAACTGTGTAATGCAGATTACTCTTTCTGCATATCTTTCTGTCTGTATGTTGCAGAGGGTCTCAGGCCTCCTACCTAGCCCAGCTCACAGCACCCAAGTACTTCCCACTTCCCATCATTATCATAGTCGCTCATCTGTGAGCCGCTCTTCGTCACAGAGGAGTGAAACCTGGGTTCAGCTCTGGGCTCAGGCCTTCGTTCTGGTTAAACATTACACTAGGTGGACTTAGGACCCTACAACTACAAATATGTCTTAGTGTCTTTATTCTCGCACTGGAAATGGCGGATTGAAATTACCACACTAGAATTTTCATAACTTTTCCTTGTAATTACAAACATAAATTTCCTGTGAAAAGGACTGTGAAAAGGTGCAGGAAAGGCCCTCAATACAGAACATCCTTAGGTTTTCAAAAGGTCACTGAATCCCATCATAAAGTGACTGCCCGATTTAACACAAAGCAGAATCAGCTTAAACGAAAGACAAGTGAGGATCTGGAGAGACCCTTACCATCTTAAATATAACCTTCTGGCCCCATAGGGAAGTGTGTGAACATCTGTACAGACTGCTGGAGAAATGAATCACTGCTTTCATTTTTCTCTCATGTTCATATGTGTGCTTTAGAAACTGATGATTCTATCATGGAAGGAATTAAAGAACCTAGTTAGAAACCTTAGTTATTCTGTACCGCCTGCCTAAGAAGGTAGAGCTGGACAGGGACTCCTAAAGTGTGGGCTGTGTGCTGACCAAGATAGCTGGACTGCACCTCCTGCAAAATGAAGGTTTTGACAAGGAGTCAAGGAGAGCGCAAAGGTGCACATCAACTAGAGCTAGAGGGAAGCTGGGGAAAATTGCACCGCTGATACCAAATCCAGGCAGAGCATCTGGAAGAGAGGACAGAAACTGGAAATACAGTGTGAAGGCCAAGCCTGTGAAGAATCTGATGGAGGGCAAACCTCCATCCGATACCTTCTCCTCCACTGAAAATGATCGGAATAGCATTTCCATACTTTTGTTTTAACTTCATGGACCTTCTAGGTTTCACATCAGACCTTTCTAACCCTGGAAACACTTTGTTTTGAAGGTTACATCTAAACTTCCATGTCTACTCAGGGCATCACAGCATGATGTTGCCCACTGCTCTCACTCTGGTTTCTACCATCATGTAACAAACTGCCATAATTCTATTATCTTACAGATATTATCTCATAGTTTCTGTGGATCAAAAGTCTTGGCAAGGCTATTCAGATATTATAGGCGGTGATTAAGCTTCCAGCTGTCCTGTATCCTCATCAGGAGGCTTCACTAGGGAAAAATCCACGTCCATTCATGTTTCTAGAATAGTTTAATTTCTTGTGTTTGTAGGACTGAGCTTCATAGCTTCTACAGGCCTTCTACAGGCAGTATGACCCTCCATGCAGACAGTCCACACAACAAGGCTATTTGCTATTTCAGCCTCTAAGAGAATCTTGGCCACTCCAAATCTCTCTTACTTCTCTGCAGATCTCATCTGATGGGTCAACTCTAATCAAGATAATCTTCCCTAAAGAGACAATATGATATTTACAAATGTGAGTCTGATTTATTTCACTTATGAGTATAGTCATAAGTGTACTTTGGGTACTGCATGTGGTCTCAGCCCATTCCCTCTGACATTGTCCCTTGCTCCGGGCACTCTGACTCAGCAGCTGTGTCCTACCTTGTCCTTCCACCGTGAGGTTTGTCACTTGGAACCTGTGGGCCATATAGGAAACCTTTTGAAACAGGGAGCTAAAGTGAACATTTCCTTCAAACCGTGGGTTTTGGGTAATGTGTCTCAGTGACAGGAACACTAAATAATACAGTTTGTATATCTAAGACATAAAACTATGCTTATGAAATTCAATAGGGATGAATAAGTTCTCCTAACAACGTCACTTTCAAGTGGTAAGACAAAAACTTGGAAAATAAAAGTTTAAAAACAAGATGACAAAATTGAGAAAAGACACCAGAACCGGAGACTGCCTGGGAGCCATCTCCACAGCGTGTGTCCTGAGACTTCCACAGGAAGGCCACTTCTCTTGTTTTACGTTTGGACGAGGTAGAAATACTTGAGTCAGGTTATCTGCATGACTGTGACACACTCTGCAGTCAGTCAGTGCTGTCTGGCTGGGAGAGGCTCCCTGCCTGGTTTATTTACCTCCCTTTTTTCACCCACAGTCACAATCACCCTGTTAACTGATTTGCTGATACACTGTGAAAAGCTGAACTCAGTCTGCAGCTCATCCTGCCTGTTGTCCAGTCACCCTCTGAGGTCTAAGGGTACCCACATTTCTACTGTATACAGAGAGGTTTGAGTAAAAAGAGCTTTGTCTCGAATTCTGGCCGTGTTACATATGGCTATGTGACCGTGGCTTAGTTACGTCATCTTTATGCATCTTTGTTCCCATCTGTAATGTGGGGAAAATAACACCTGACAGAAATTGTATGAGATTGTGAATATAAAATGCTGCACTGCGCTGTGCGTTGTACACAGAAGTTAATCAATAAAGTACATTTTTCCAGCACAGTTTAATTTTTAGGTTGATGGAATAAATATGAAATGTTTGATCTGAATATTTGAGGCACAGCAGCAATGGTATGATTCAAAATGTGAGTTAATGAATTATGAAGCTTTGTCTATAGTCATACAGAAAATTCTGCCAGATTTTACAGTGAAATATGGTATTGGATTTCATTCTTATGTGAAGGTAAAATACCTACGTAAAATACTGAGTGATTATAACAGCAAGTTAGGTATTTTGCTTCCTGTAATTAATGCAGAGTTTACAAAATGTCTAATACACTCTTTAGTTATATAATTATTTGGATTCCTTAAAATTAATGTAGTCACATGTTTAAGGTCATCTCTTCTTAAGATCTATTTTTACCGAAAGAGCAAATATAATCCAAAATCTAAAATAAATATTATGCAAGGGTAAGAAACTGCTCAAAGAGAAAAGTAACTAGAATGAGGAAAGGAGGAAAGAAGAGAGGGAAAAGGAAAAAGACATAATTTGTATATATATATATATATATATATATATATATATACACATATATACACACACACACATGAGATAGCTAAGATGACTATACTACTAATTCTACTAGTTCATGGAAAAAAGAGTTAATACTCACATGATTAGATCAATTTTGCAGGTCTATATCTGACAATTTAAGCAACCCTTTTGAAGGTAATGATAAGCAATATTACAACCATTGTTAAATTCCTATCATCTTGTTTTGAAAATCTATACTGTTATTGTTTTTGGTTTGTAGTTGTTTTTTTTGTCTCTTTTTTTTGTTTTTCTTTTCTGTGTCTTTTTGTCTCTTAAATAAATAAAGATCTATAATTCTTCATGATCTTATGCATATAGAATATTGCATCTTGCTCTCCAGTAATGTGACACTGGGACACATTACTAGACAGTAAGTCATGCTGGCCTTTAACAGATGTCATAACCATAATGATAGGAACTAATGACTACCATTACTATCAGCATTTTAATTGTGTACTTCTGTTTCTTGGACAAAAATAACCAATGTGTATAGTCTTTGTCTGACAGGAGGCTCTGAAAGTAACAAGGTAAGTGAGAAAGTCATGGTCTGCACTATCATGGAGTCTGGGTATTACCTTGTAAACACACATGCCAGAGAGCATTTTAATGTTTGTCTTATTCCCAAAGCAACACACAAAGATATGCAAGTAATTTACAATGAAAAAATACTTAAGATTACTGATACTAATGATAATGATAACATTAATAGGAACATATCCAGAAGTAGTAAATTTCTACTTTAATAAGTATTTGGAAAGAGTATATCTTTTGATACAGCCATAAAATTAAATAGTAGAGATTTGTAAGAATAGTAAGGAGAAAGAGTGGTTGGTATGATTCCTTTCTGTTTAAGTGGCTGATATCTAATGAATTAGTGAAAACTAGAAATTCTATAATAAAAGCATAAAACTCTGTTTCTACCAATGGATTCTACTTGCCAGCCACATTATTAAATAGGATAACCTGCTGGGAAATAACATTCTCCAGCTTCCATTCATATTTGTATAGATAAGGAAGGTTTACCAAAGATTTTTGTAAACACATTAGGTCATTTTTGAAACACTGCACTAAATAATTTATGATTTTTTTTTTTTATCGGTACCAGGGATTGAACTCACGACTGCCTGCTTGCAAGGCAGGCGCTTATGCCGCTGAGCTAAATCCCCAGCCCCTAATTTATGATTATTTAGTAGGCATTTTTATTCTGATCCAAACAGAACTACTTTAAGTATTAATTAGGTGTTTACTACCTAGCAAAACTAAGTTAAAATCTGTTTCAAATTATAACCTAGAGGTACTAAAGTATTGAAAAAGCAAAATTTCTGTTGTAGAAACAGGACAGCGACCTCCTTGCACGATAGGGACTTCAAACATAGCAGATGTGTTCTCTGGTATATTTTTATTTCCTTCCCTTATCAAATAAATGTATTTCCATCATGTAAAGTTATTGTGGTATAGCTAATGGTAGGTACTTCTAGTTACAGGAATAATGTTATATTTGCTTCCTTTCTTCTCCCCACAACCCCTACTGTTCAGGACATTGGTGACGGAGCTGACATCTTACCTCTCCCAATAAACATAGTTGTGTTATTATAGAACATGTCCAACTTTAGAAAGGTTTTCTACCCTTCTTTCTATTTGGAGAAAATAAAAGCCCTATGCTAGGCTTAAAGACCATGAGCTCTGGAATCGGAAGGTACTAATTCAAGTGTCTGCTTGGCCATTAGTCAGCTTCTGGACAAGGCATTCTCTTCAACTTCAGTTCCTTTAACACTAAGCTCGGAAAGCAGTCTCATCTACTTACTGACATCCCAGAGGTGTGACGATGATGGAATGATAGGTAATGTATTACTCACATGGAAGGTAAAGCTAGATGAATGCATAACATTATTTAAATGGTATCACTTATTATGTTATTAAGTAAAATGATTATATGGTATTCAATCATCTATATCTCATTTAATTTTCATAACTCCCTGAAGTAGACACAATCAATCTTGTTCTAGAGATGAGAAAAACTGACTCTCAGAGCTAAGAACATTGCTACAGTAGAGTCAGGACTTGATATCAGATTTTAAATCTCCAAGCATTTCCACTGCACTACAGACATCTTCTCATCAACAATTCATCCTCAAAATAAGAGGCAGGAAGCCTGGCAGGTGGAAGGGAGCAGAAGTTGTGCCCGTGAAATTTAAATTTGCTTAAACATATGGGTTGTTTTAAAAATACTTAATTTATAGAGACCATAAAATGTTGTAAAATGTCTATTGGTGCTTGATAATGTTTGTACTCACTTGACTTTCTTAACTGACGTGTCCCAGGATGTTTAAACTCTGGTGCATTTTGAGGATAATTTGTAACCACATGTATTATTTATTTATGGTAGTGATGAATTTATATTACATGAAGTTGTAAGAGATGGTTGAAAATCTACTTTAATAATGTATTTGGAAAAGATGAATTATATAACCCCATACCTCATAAGTGGAACACAACTTCTATGCCCATATCAAATCCATCAGTGTCTACATTGTATCTCATTAAAAGAGAAATATATTTGTAAAAACTATGCATCAGCAGCACATTGCCTTTACCTTTAGAGGATTTCTCTATTCACTAACAAACTAAAGGAAAATAGTGAAGCCTTAGGACACTTGACTTGTCATCTCTGGGTAATGCAAATTTTACCTACAAATTAAACTATTTTGAAAGCAACTTTAAAAATACAAACCTATATGATAAATTGAATATGTCCCCTCAACTATGTCTTGTATGGCACAGGGAACTTTTGATAGAGGAAGCGTTTGTAAGTATGTTTGGGTGGAAAGACTATCCTGGATTTTCGAGGTGGGCCTAGAAAAGTAATAATTAGGGTTCTTAAAAGATGAGGACAAGAAGCTCAGAGGAGAAAATATAAAATAATAATAGAAGGAATTTGAAAAAGGAAAGAGGGAGAGAGAGAAGGAAAGAGAGGCAAGAAGGAGGGAAGGAGGGAGGGAGGGGGATAGAGAGACAGACAGACAGACAGACAGCATACAGACACAGAGACAGAGACAGAGACAGAGACAGAGACACAGAGAGCATGAGAACCTCAGTCCTGCTGATCTTGAAAGTGGAAGGGGCCATGAGCTGCACCGTGACAGGGCGTGCTCTTCATAGCGAATTTTGATGGCTTAGGAGAAAAATAATCCGGTACCAAGAAGGGACACTTTCCTGGAATTTTTCTAACTCACAGCCTGGGAAGTGGACTTTCCCAGTTCGTGAAACTTCCCCTTAAACTTCAACTAGGATCTATGCATACAGTTATTCTTCCCAAACTTTAAGTTAGTGTTTGTGTTTTATTCCTTTTCTACTCTGAATGGATCCATCACTAACCTCAAATGGGCTCTTAATACTGGCAAACAGTGTGTTTTCATTGCTGTAGTCAGCAGTCTTCACATTTACCAAAACAACTAGACAAAGCCAAAACCAAAAGTCCTGTGTTATCTAAACTATGATCAGCCCTCAGCTGATACTTTTTTTCAAAACACAGTAGCTAACAAATATGAACTTCATAAAGAACTCAGGCACACTCACTTCTTACATGTCTCTGTTGTGAACTATGTTTCTCATTTCCAGACACTTTTAAAAAATGACTATTTTGTCTTTCAGTATGGCCGTAATTTCCCCATCACTACCTTGTCCTTTATCACTTGGACAACCCAAGTCTAAACTGTCTTAAAAATAGCAAAATAAAGATCACTAGAGTGGAGATTAGTCAGAAAGTCTGCATTTGATCTCGGCTCTGCAATTAGGCAGTTGATCTGATCTTGGTCATTTTCTGAGCATATCTATGACTCTGTTTCCTCTTGTGTAAAACTGGATATGTATCATGTATTTCCTAAAGAGGCTGAAAAGGATTAAATGAAATAATATATGTAGTGAGCTTGTAATAGTGCCCGAGATGTAGTTAAAAATAAATTATTGTATTCTCCTTATTTCTCAACACATTAAACAGTCAGTAAATGTTTGCTGTGTTGTTGGCATTCTTATAACCAAAATGGCTTCACATACGTAGTTAGGTCACGAGTAAAAGTCTACCCATGTTATTTTGACATAGCTTCATATTTTTTCTAGGAATGCAGTCCCTACCGTTTCTCATTACTCTCAGTCACATTGCATAGCATTCTGTGCACTTGGTCTCTGTGCTCCAGCAATCCTAGAGTTTGTTTAAAGTACTTATTTTAATAACTCTACCCACTGGGAAAGTAGAGTAAGGACTCATTCACTGTGTGTAAGCTATTAATTGTGTTTACTATTACTAAATCATAGGGCTTTTCTACCTCTCACTACACCCTGTTGCAACTTTTTCTCTCCTCTCGGCACGTTCATTGTTAAAGTTAGGCTAATTTCAGTTTCCGATGAGCTCTTCCATGGAAAAAATATTCTTGTTTTCTTTTTTAACCAATAAAAAAGAAGAAAAATGGCGGTCTTTATAAAAAAATACACATTCTCTTGTAGACGTCTGAGGTTTTTTGTTGCCTTTATACCTCGAACATCGCTTTATGTTTCCCTTATTTGCTGAGTTCTCTCTATTCCTTAAGCCTTACCTCAGTTGTGAACTCTTACTTGGAAATCTTTCGTCTCTCTCCCAAAGAGTATGAGCTATTCTCCTCAGCTGTATCAGTGAGCAAATTGCCATGTGGATGTTTCTCTTATGAGACCTCTAACCACACTGAAAAAACCCCCTAAATTTTTCCTTATCTTATACCTCTTGCTTCTAGAAGAGTATCTGACAGTATCTGACTGCCTTTAAAGAGGCTGAATATAAAACGCAATAAAACACAACAGAAATTTTCCACTTGCAAATTTCCTTTTACTCTGACACAGCTTGTTTCCAACAGTCTTGCAGTGGCCACTGAACATCCTCATCAAATTAAATTCCCATCAGGGCACTCAAAAGTATTTATGAAGATTATTCCTGATTTCTTAGCATTTAGAAGTGATGAAAAAGTCCATGCCCCCAGCAGCAGCAAATGATTTCTTTCCAATGTAATAAGCTTGCTCTATGGTTTGCCACTAGGGATGTTCAGCTGTGATGTGAATTCTTTCTCTCTTCTGCTTGAAGGCTCATAACGACACCTATTTTCTAGGAAACACGAAGTTGGGTAGAGTATAATTGCTTTCTCGTTTTGCTAGACTCTCTTCAGGACCTTATAAAATAGATTGCTTATATTTACCTGAGGTGAAGAAGGCAAGCAATTATTCTGATGGTCCAGGCTCAGAACTTGTGGCAGAAAACAAAGCCAGCTCTGATTTTGAGTTACCTGAAATGCTACTGCAGAGTTCATGAGGAGCAATGAGAAAATCAAAATTTAAAAGTGTATTTGTGTAGCTCCTGTTGGTTACAATATCAATTAAGGAATTCTGTTTTTATAGGGCCTGAAATATTGGGTTGTAGTTGTAAACCAAAGGTAGCTCCATTTCTCTTCTCCCCTCATGAAGCATTTCCTAAAGAATGTAATCTCCTGCTCTTCCAATTTCTCTCCTTTGTTTTTTATTCCTTTTAAATGTAGAAAGATAATGAGGTCAATTAAGGTGATAAATTATAAACATGTAGATTTAGAAATTACAACTGAAGCTATCTCCGCTTCTACTTTCTACAGGGATTTCTGCTGACATCAATTTCAAAATGAGATTACCTGATGTTTGACCCACTGACTTCGGCAGACACTACTGTTTCTATTCTTTGGCCATACACAAAATGACTTACTTTCAGATAAAGAGGGTAGTGATAATAATCTAGTAGAGAAAGGATTTTTGTGTAACTCTCGTGACTCTGAGAGTTGTGTTAAAGGAGCATGGGAAGAGAATGACAACGAGAACCAAGGATAAAAGAACAAAGTATTTTTTATACCTTACAATGGATGAGCCCAGTGTGTGACACTCTGAGAATGTCCCTGCTGAAGAATAAACCCATTCTTTATGAATTCTGAAACTTCTTTTAAGACATCTAGTTGATCATTTCGTCTATCTTTTTTTTTCTGTGTCCTAGATTCTTACTGCTGTATTAATTTTCCTTTGGGAAAATTTTAGGCAAAACACTGGTTTTAGTGAATTAAAGGCAAACTGTAAGTTTACAACAATGTTTCTTTGATCATCAAAGAGTAGAATCTGATATTTCTCAGAAATTTGTTGTTTTATTTTACTATGAGTTTTTGTTAATCCTACTGTCGATGGACATGTGTTTATTTGTTTGTTGCTAATAGGTGGGATAGATTTTTAGCATGAAACAGGCCACCTAAATGATTTATATAAAATAGTGTATATATTATGGTAAATGGATAACATTTTAATATATAGTATAGTCTATCAATCTGTTTCAAGTAATCTAAAATTTATTTTTAAAATATGCCTTAAAGAAAATATTATTGTGTATTAGGTTTTTATTTTAAATGACTACTTACATTTTATTTTAAAAACATAAGCAACATGGTATATTTGAAATAAGAGAGGCTTGAGAGCATACACTTGAGTATAAATCCAGAAAAATTAAAAGTACCTCAAAGCTTTATTAAAAGACTCTTGTAGCATACAGGAGGGAATACAGTTAACAATCCTTAGGGGAAATTCTAAAAATGTTTGTTATTCATCCCTTTCTTAGGTCCCACAAATTCCTTCCTTCATGTTTTCTAATCACCTTCTTCCACTTTCAAATCGTAAACTCTGTCTCTGACACAAAATACAGAGCTCTCTGGGCTTTCTTGCTTCTGATGCTCACACTTTATTATTAATATTACTTGGCATCTGTGGCTCTCTCACCTGTTCATTGCTGAATCAAGTCGACAGTGAACATAGAAATGTTTTCAATGTCTTCTTATGGATTTCTGAAATTTTACGTATCTTTAATGAAGGAATTAACTTACAGAATATGTAACCCAAGTGGTTGTGTGACATTTTCCCCTGAATTATTATGAATCACTGTGATTAACCTCCTGTCAGATAAATTTGGAATTGCTGGGGTACAAGGATAAATGAGAATAGAATGAGATTTGATCAAGTTATACGATCTTCCTAAATAGTTTTTATGTGGCATGATAAATTATTCTTAAAATTTGAACATGAAAACAGTCTTTGCATCCATATTTACTAAGTGAGAAATCTTTGATCAGGGTAGCTAGAATCCTGTAAGAAAAGCCACAGAGTATTTCATTTCCCGTTAGTATTTATTTTCAAACTTCCCTCAGAAAAACAAACATTCTGCTTGTCATAAAAGTATGCATATTTGCATAGTAAAGCTAAGTAAGCAATAATTTAATCTCATAAATGCAATTAAATAAGAATATTTATTTTTCTGCCCTTCAGACATACACAAACAAGGTTTAAATGATTTTTAACCTACCTAATATGTTCTATGTTCTGAGTGACTACTACTTGTACCTTTTAAAAAGCATCATTTCACTTCCAAGATTAGTAAATGAGAACTCACAAACACTGCATATAATTCACGACAGTAAATAGGAGAAATGGAAAGTTTCTGCTGGTTGTGGGAATAAAACACAAGCAGGAGATTTACATAGAACTCTAGTTTCCTGTATTAAGAAATTAAAAATATTTATAATCTGACTTCAATTGTTAGTCATGCATGTAGAAAACTAGTAAGAGGCTTATGTAGAATTGGCTGAGTTTGGTCCTCTCAACTTCCTATGTTGAATTCTTGACTCCCATTACCTCAAAATGACTGGTTTTGGAGGTGAGGCTTTTCAAAAGGTGATTGTTAAAATCAGGCTATGTAAATGGGCCCTAACCCAGTGATACTGGTTTCCTTTTGCAAAGAGACACTTCAGTGCTTGGAGGAACACCAGAAAGGTTCACAAGCACAGAAAACAATCCATGTGAAGAAACAATGGGAACATGGCTACCTGCAACTCACCGAGTGTGGACTTTGACAAAATTAACTGCTGACACTTAGATCTTGGACTTTCAGCTTCCAGAGCTAGAGTTACTGTCTTTTCAGTCAGCTGGACTATAGTATTTTGCTATGGCAGTCATGGAAAAGTAATACATGTGTCTTTCCAATATAAAAACAACATCGAGCTAAAAAGCAAAACAAACCATAAATTCTTGAACATTCTTGCATCTATTAAAGATCTGCAGTCACGAGAAACTAAATTGGTGAAATCCTTAAGGAAAGACAAGTGTCTGTGAGCATTAGCTCACTTGGTATGCACATAATTAGAAGTTAAAATTTTTAAAATATATCACTTACACCAAATTAAATGAAATACCTTGCTGCAACTCTAATAATTATGTGCAAGATCTCTAGGCTTATCTTGTGAATAATGTAAACACCACAGATAAAAACAGAAATTGTCATTACAATACAGCAAGGCCCAACTATATATTGCCCATAAGAAATCTACCTTAAACAAAAACATATTACAAGGTTAAAAGTAACAAAATATGAAAAAAAACATATAGAATGCAACTTTTCACCAAATAAAAGCTGGAGAAAGTATATTAATATCAGACAAACAACTTTTAACACAAGAAATATTATTAGAGGTGATAAAAAGTAATTAAAATAACATGATGATAAGTGTTGGTTTTTTGAAGAAGACATTACAGTCTTAAGTGTGAACAAATGACAAAACTTCAAAACACATGAAGCAAAAACATGTTAGAACAAAAAGAAGAAACAATATTTAGACAGAAATGCAAGCACTCTTACTCTAGTAACTGAAATGCCAAGAAATATGAAATAACAATGAACACATAAAAGACATAAATGTCTATATAAACCGTTTTAATGAATTGTCATTTACAGAACACTTTCACCCAACAACAGAAGATACATAATTTACTCTTCACATGAAATATTCACATTTAGAACATCTTGTTATCCACTCCAAAACATCTAAGAAATTTAAAAGCACAGATGTCAAACCAAGAGTGTTACTGACCATATGAAGCTTAAACTTGAACTTCATTATTTAAGGATTAAACATACATTGCTATGTAAGTTCCAATAGAAAGTCTAAAAAACATCATTGAACAAAATGAAAATACAACATATCAAATTTTGAGAGACACATCTAAAGAAGTATATATAGAGAAATTTGCAGTGTTTCTCAGAGTCTAGAAATATAGTTAAGCAAGAGGTCCGAATGCAAAATTGGCATACAACAGAATTAACTGTATATAATAGCAATGAACAATTAACAAACATGATTTGATCTAAATTTAACAAAATTTGTGGAAGATCTATATGCTTAAATATACAAAGCATTGATGAAATAAACTAAAAAGATCTAAATAAAGGAAAAGATATACAATGTCTACTGAATATGTCAATATTTTAATACTGTAAACTCAATTCCAATAAAATTCAAGCATGATTTCTTATTAATATAAGATGAATCTAAAAGTTACATCTAAAAGTAGAATAGCCAAAGTAATTATGAAAAGGAAGAGCAAATTTGCAGGGTAAACCCACCAGACTGTAATTTCTACAGAGCATTGCTGGTGAGAAGACAGACATGGAAGAATGGAACAAGACCTCATGTCCAGAAATAAACTTCCATAAATATGGTAATTTTGTTTTTCATTATGGCATCAAGACTATAAAATACAGTAAAGATATTCTTTTCAAAAGTGATGTTGAAACAATTTGTCTGTTTGCAAAACACAAAAACCTTTACCTATACTTCATATCTCATAACAAAATTAACTCTTATTGGACCACACAATTAAATGTGAAATACTAAACAATAAAATTTAAAAAGAAAAGCAGTACAAAATATGTTCCTCTTGGGATAGGGAACATTTTTAGATATGGTACCAAAACTAAGTTTTATAGAAGGGAAAAAATTGGTGCATTAGACTTGACACACATTTAGAACAGTTGGTTTAGAAAATAATTTAAGAGACTGAAAAACACATGCCATACGCAAAGACAGATTGTATTTTCAACAAAGAATTTGTTTCTAGAACATATAAAATTATTCTACCTAATAAATCAAACACCATCAAGATGAAAAACTTAAATATTCCACTAAAGAAGATTCCTATGGCAAATAGTTACTTTATCATTAGTCTCTAGGAAAACAAAAATTAGAATGTCAGTGAGATTCACTATTTACCTTTTATAACTGATAATTATAAAAGAAAACAACACATAGTTGAAAATTCCAAGTGCTAGTAAGTATGTGAAGAAACTTAAACACTCATCCTTTGCTGGTGAGAAGTAAAAAATGGCTATTTTTTTAAAAGCTTGACATTTTCTTATGAAGCATTTATTTACCATTTGACTCAGTTATGCCACTTGTGTATACTTACCTGAGAAAAATGACTCCTTAGCTTTGCATAAAATCTCAGAATAAATTTTAATACAATTTTATTCTCAATGCTAAGTGGAAAAAATCAAAACAATTCCGGTGTCACTTAAGTTTTAAATATAAAAGGAGATAGGAAGTGTTTATAATTATTACTCTTTTCTTTTCTGGGCATCTTTTCAAAATAAATAGATTAAAGGATTACAATGTAGTAAGAAAGTTATCAGAAAGCGATACGGATGTGCAATCAGGCACGGCAAGGTGATTCATGAAAATACTTTAGTAAACAGAATAAATATTAAGTGATAACCATGAGGTGCATAGTTATAGTCTTCAATGTCAAAAAGAAATAATGGCCACCCCTTCCAAGATTCTTCCTACAATTACATAAGCTTCTACATTATAAAACAGCCAGTAACTTTGAACATGGCAATGTCAACTTAGAGTTGGTTTTGAGAATAAACAAATAGGTTGTCCTAAAAGAAAAATGGGCTTGGAAGGTCTCAGAAAGGAAGCAGCTGAGGAAAGGATATCAGAAATCCAAGGAAAAAAGGGAACAATTGATTTTGAGAGGGCTCATAACCAGTTTTGGGCCCTGGACTTTTCTATGAGGATATAGATTTGACAATTGAATATTTTTCTTCAGATGCAAAATTTAAATTTTTTCTTATATTGGCTTATTACTAAAAAAGAATAATCTTAAATTTCAGTTAAAAAGAGACATTACATTAAATTATAAAGAAACATTAAAATATGAATACTATATAAAACCGCAACACGACGTTAAGTTTTCGGTATGCTATGGCCCTCAGTGGTGTTTCAGGAAGTGACTGGAGGGACCACAGCATAACTTACTTCACTGGCGGAGTGATCCATCAGTGAGCCCTACTTTGATGGCATTAGCGGGAGGTGATGCAAACAGGCAGCGGTGCCTGCTTGGGGGAGTGGATGGTGTGAATACGATCTGGGTTCTGTATCTGCCTTTTGGGCTTGCTTCTTTCTGTGCCTACTTCCTGGCTACCACGATGTGAGCAGCTCTCCCCATCATATCCTTCTGCTGTGATGTCTCTGCCTCATCACAAGCCTCAAAGCAATGGAACCAACTGAACATGCTCTGAACCTCTGAAACCGTGAACCAAAATAAGTCTCTCCACGTTGTTCTTCTCGGGCACTTTTGTTATACAGTGGTGCCAACACAAGGTTCATGAGTTCCGTCCTGTGGACTGGTGCTCACATCTCCTTCCCATCTCTCAAACCACTGTTTCTATTCCTCGGCCAACACAGTGTGCATAAGAAAAAGTATTCTGAAAATGATCCTGAGATGCTGACAGTTGGGTCCCAATTTCCCAGATTCCAGATGCCTTTGTTTAGTTCTATTTTATAGTTTTATACAACTGGAAAACAGGTTTTTGTTGTTCATTACATCTGGAAAACAGTTTTTATTGTTTATCGCAAACATGGGTTACAATTATGTCTCCAATCACAAATAAGCAAGGTATAGCTGGCTGACCATTGAGAGGTCTTCCAATTTCAGACAAAAGTGGGACTGGTTGCCAATTAGCAATATAATTTGGAACAATAAATGGACACTACAGAAGACTTGAAGAAAAGACAGATGAAGGATGACAATGCATTTCTGTGTAGCAGATAAAACCTAAAATCTTTTTTTTTTTACCATTAGAAGAATGAGATTTGATTTCAACAAGTACCATCAATTATAGCATATTTTCCTACATGAGAAATTTATCTGCTTCTTAGTGACAAGTGCAATTTATTAATCCAAAATACATGGGTGGAGCAGCAATGACCAAGATCACGTCGCTGAACAGTATTGAGTCCCCTCAGTGAGTCCCTAGGGTGTGCTGGGATGCAGTGGGATACCTGCGAGGTGCAGCTGCCTTGGTAAGGGAGAATACATTCTTTTCTTACTGCAGCTATCTGAGTTTAAACCTACTCTGTCAAAAAGAGAAGGGGCAGAAATGTCTGCTATTTAGAGGAATAAGCAGATTCACTGCTCATGCTTGTAGGAGTATTAAAGATAATATTTAGATGGTGATTCAACTTCCACTATTACAAAAAGGGCTTATCTTGTGCTATGATTTCCCTACCTTTCTCTTTTACTGCAGGCCTTGAACAGCAAGATTTCCTTATGTAAACTGTTGAGATCTTGAAGTGCTACTTGAATTTACAAGATGTAAACTTTGGTAATCTGTGAGAAGAAAGGGGAAAATTTCTCAGGGAAAGATATTTTTCTATGATCTAAGTGGAGGTTTTCCTTCTAGATGGAGGTAAAGATTCAGTAGAAGAAGTGAACTGAATGGAGGGGTACAGGGCATGTGAACTTGAAATTAGAACAGCTAAATCAAATAAACATTATCGGGCTGGGGATATGGTTGAGTAGCATAGTGTCTGCCTGGCAAGCGCAAGGTACTGAGTTCCATTCCTGATACCACAAACAAATAAACATGTCAGAGGTGCCCCTTACTGTGACAGTCCCGTCTTCAACTATGTTTTTAATATCTTTTTAAATTCACATGAGTCAGCTCCTTAATTTTCCCCCGTAACTGCAAATCTCCTCAATCATGCAGAACATAAGCTTTAGCTGTCCCAGCCCTGTTTTGAGGAAGCAAAGTAACTCAACCCTCTATGTCTGGATTTTTTGTGGAAAGGGGCTCTGAGTGGATCACAAATTGGAATTATAATGCAAAGAACTGTTAATGATGAAACCTGGAAGAGATAAACAGACCCATGATAATTAGGAAAGGAAAGCTGTTAGAGGCAGAAAGACTACGTGTCCGGTTGGCTCAGGAAACTTTTGGTTCCTGTCCTCTCAAAGAGAAAGAGAAAGAACTTAGTGAACATCTGTGTTACTTTCATTCTTCATGTTTTTTGTGACATTTTACAAGACTTATTTAGGGTTATTTTCATGGCTACAAAGGACTAGCCTTAAAAGGGCCAGTCTTTCAGTTCTTGCCATACTAGGTATTTGGAAGAATTTATGTTTTGAGGATTTGTGGATGTGCATATTAAATGTATGAGACAGGCTTGGGTGAATACATCCAGTGATCCCTGGATGGAAGGGGATGGGGGAACTGTGTGAAGGGAGATTTGGAGATGGCTTGTATTATGGGCCTGAGTATATTTGTGTATACTTGTTCAAGTGTATATTTATGAATGAACATATGTACATGTATTCTCAGCTATGTATCTCTGTCCTTCTAGCACAATTAACATAAAATTTGGTTCATTTACTTCAGAAGTTCTAAAAAGGGATGAAGGACAGATTCAAATACAATAAGTAGATGTATTCTGGTTACTTCAGTTCTCAAATACAAAATACGCAGCTGATTTTTTTCAGTGAGCTAGATTTCAGTAAGCTGAGAATTTTATAAAGTTTGATTTTGATACAAGTTGTTATAATTTTGTTTTTATTACTAAATACAGTACAAGAAGATAAGTAATTACCTTCATCATTGGGCACTGGCACATGTACCTAACACATTTTAATACTTTTTACTCTTATGAACATTTTATCATTTTTACCCTTACTGTACTGTGAAAACCAAAGGCTATGTCCTTACATACTTCTTTTTTATATTTCTCTTTATTTAGAAATTATGGAGCATACAATAAATTCACATTTAATTACTCTAATCTAATGTAATTTAACTTAAATTTAATAAAGTAATCAATAATATTTGAGAAAGACTGAACGATTACTTATTTCTTAGAGCACGATCCTCACTGAGCTGCTCCTTACGAACCAGAGCTGCAGTCCGCTTTCAGTTTCGGCTCTGTCTCTTGCTGGTCGTGTGAACGTGAGCGAGTTTCCCAACCCCTCTGTCCCTTAGTTTCCACTCTACGAGGGGAGTATTAATAACACCTGCCTCTTGGGGTACTTGCAAAGACCGCATGGCTTGATACAAAGATATGCCAAGGACATGGAAAAGAGCGTGGCATGGATTAAGGGCTCAAACATTCGTTTATAAAAATAATGGCACTCATTTCCTAGTGCTCTTTTGACAAACTGTTACAGACTTAGATGTTTAAAATGTGACAATTATCTTAGATTTGTAGGGTTTTGATAGAGACTTCACTAGGCTAAAATTACAGTGTCCTCAGGCTGTGTTGCTTTTTACAAGGTCTGCGAGATCTGTTTCTTTCCTGACTTGATTTGTCAGCACAACTCAGTTCCACTGTTCAAAATCCAGGTCTCTGTGCTCTTCTTGGCGATAAGCTGCAGACTGTTGCTTCCAGCTTTTAAAAGCTGCTGAATTCCTTGGCTCCTGGCCCACCTGGCCCACGATCAGAGCCAACAGAAGAAGCCAAATCCTTCCCATGTGGCACCTTCTTTCATAGCCATATATCCCAGCCACGACAGGTCTTCCTTTTTAAGATTCCATGATGAGGCTGCTCTAATCTAGCTAACCCTCCCTTCTCAGAGTCTTTATTCTTAATCACAGCTGTGAGATTCTTCTGCCAGGTAAAGCAACGTCTTCACAGGTTGTGGTGAATAGTCAATGGAAATTTTTTGGAAGGGGCTCATTATGATTTTGCCACAATTGTGATAGCCTTGCCACTAAGGCCAAGATTTGAGTCAGAAATCATTTCATTAGTCAAATGTGCTGTGGAGTGAATTTTCAGTGTCTGTGTATATTTCAAAATGGAAAAGAAGTGACCAATAATTAAGATCTTTTCTAAGAGAAATGTTTATGAAATGTGCCCTTCAAACATTATTTGTAAGATAACAGACATGAAATTCTTTCTTCAAATTTGGGTATAAAAGAACTCATGTTTGTTTTCACATAAGACTGGTAAAGGATGGAAATTCAGTCTGATGCAATTTACTTACCCATAAGATGTCTGTGTGTGTTGTGGCTACGGAAAAGGGAGGGATACTGTTTCCTAATTGTATTTGAATTTTAGGAATTTTATTTTTATTTATTTCAAAATTCTGAATGGACTTTGGCCAATGATGGTCTAGGAACTTGGTGTGTTTTTAATGCACTTGACCATCGAAGAGCAGTTTCTCATAGGCTCTCTTTATGAGGCAAAACAGCACGGAATCTCTACTTTGATCATATTTCAGTGCTGTCTTACATTTAAGACACTTTCAAAACTTACTTTTCTTTCAAAAATAAACATCACTCAGTGTATTTAGAAGCAGGCTTCTCTCACAGGTTAAATTATAATTACTGCTAATAGCTGGTGTTTTATGTGAACTTGTGTCAGACAAAGTGCAAAAGACATTGCAAGTATTTTTATTTAATCCCAATGGTAATGCTTATGAATCTATAATTATGAAAAATATGGTTGTCAGTATGCCTCTGCACATTCTCATTTCCAATAGAAAATGTGTCACTCCCAAGTGTCTCGTTAGTGGAACTCTTTCTCTCTATATACTCTGACCCCACACAAATAATTAGAACAAAAAAATCCATGGCCTTGGGGCAAATAGACTGTATTTTTGAGATTTTGAATTGAGCAATTTGGGAACTAAGTCACATAAAATTCACCTGACCCAGGATCTAGTGCTAGGGTCCATATAATATTAAGGTGGTACTTCCTAGAAATAGTACTATAAGTAATTTTTTTAAAACTTAAAGAAATGGAAAAGATGAACAGAAAGGATTCTTTTAATCATCTGGGGAATTCAGAGTCCCAGAAATTTGGAGTAAGAATGTATTGTCCTTGTGAAAGGATAAATGCCAAGTGAGTGGATAATCTGGCCTGTTTGTAAAAACTGCCCTGAGTTTGAAAAGGATGATTCATTGAGATGTCATTACTTGATTAAAAATATTTTCTGAAGTCTGAAAATTCTTCAGCTTTGATTATAAACTTGCTAAGCAACCTTCTGATCCTAATTTGCTTTTCGATGGAGGCTTTCCTAATAGGCAATGAAGGTGCATTCTGCCTGACGGTAACATTCTTCTTACTGAATTAATAAATTTTCATTGTAATATATAAATCAATCTCTCCTCAGCTGGTTTAGGAAGAATTACAAGGCTTGTCCCCCTCCAGGTGAACTACTGGATAAGGACCCTGAACTCCCTGAGGTGAATAACCAGCTGACATCTAGACAAGCACACGCCCATTAGGTAACTAATCAATACCTCGCTCAATATTTGGTAGATGCTTCTTACACTCCAGCCACTGTCTGGACAACAGATATTTTGCAGTAAGAAAAGTGGAACTGCTTCTTGCCTTGAGAGAACATATAGTTTTTGGAGAAAAGATATAGTAATTTGAAATAGATATGTAGATACATAAATAAATAGATAAGAATCAGGTGGGTATTGGTCCTGTCAAGGAAACTAAAAAGGAGCTATATAATGGAGGCTGTTTGGTAATTTTTTGAGAGGCAGAATAGAGAAGTAGTTCAAAAAATAAGCATGAGGTCAAATCTGTTTCCATTACTTACAAGTGTCTGACTGTGGGCCGTTTTCTTAGCCTCTCTGCATTTTCCTTTCCTCATCTGTAGGGTGAAGTTTATAAAACCAGAATCTACTTTTAGGTGTACTGAAAGTATTGAGAGAGTTCATGCGTGCAATTCATTTAGAATGGTGATAGGCCCATGTTAAATACTGTAAAAGTGCTGGTTGCTATTATTGTTTCTAGGTTTACTTAGGACATTTTATTTGCTTGAATGAGCAGAAAGCCAACCATGTGAATAATACAGAGAATCCATGCAGAGGGACATGATGGGAGAGGGAATGTCAAAGAGGCACTTGCTCATGTGAAGGACGAGAAGGAGGGTTGACATGGTGTGGCTGGAGTCCAGTAGACAGCAGGGGATGGTCAGGGGACAAGTTATGCAGCAAGCCGGATGGGTTTAAAGCACGTTTGACTAATGGAAGGTGTTTTTTCAGGTTTTTTTTAAAAGTCATACTCATACTGATAGAAGTATGTGGGTGGAGCGTAAAAGCAAAGACGTCAGTCAGGAAACTGTCAGTAGGTAGAAGGATATACCATGTCCACTTCAAAACCAAAATATGTAGGGAACATTAACAGAAGCACCTCCATATATATATGTCAATATAGTAGTTTAAAAAAGATAAAAATCTCCACATTCATGTTTTATTCATTAGTCAGATGATGAGTGTTAGTGTTGACCAAGGTTTTCTGGAAGATACTTCCATTCCGGTAACCAAGGCTCAATCTATGATTAAACGAGTGATACTTGTGGTATACTAGCACTATAATTCATGTCTCTCTCAAAGACAGAGCATATTGATACTATTCTC
>PVJX010025788.1:0-26557 GCA_004027295.1 Dolichotis patagonum | reverse complement strand
AGTATGAGCTCTCCATATGCAAGGATATGGACAACCATTTGGAAGAAAACAAGAGACAATATGACAGATAGTGAAGATCTCTGGTTGTCTAGCTTTGAAATTTATACTTTCTTATGTCCCATCCTGTTCTGTTTTGTTGTGTTTAATTTTACTCCCTTTTAAAATAAAATTTAAAAAAATTTTTAAAAAACCAGGCCCCCGAAATTCAAAGACCCAGTCCAAAAATAGGCATCTGAGATGAGCTGAAGAAGTACAAATGGCAAATAAATTCATTTAAAAATGTTTAACATCGTTGGTCATTAGAGAAATGCAAATTAAAACCACACTGAGATTCCATCTCACTCCAGAAAGAATGGCCAGGATCAAGAAAACCAATAACAAATGCTGGAGAGACTGTGGGGAAAAGGGAACTCTTCTGCACTGTTGGTGGGAGTGTAGACTGGTGCAACCACTGTGGAGGTCAGTCTGGAGGTTCCTCAAAAAGCTGAGATTAGAAGTTCCATTTGATCCAGCTGTTCCACTTCTGGGAATATTCTCAGAAGAATTGAAAATATCATACCACAATGTTATACGTGCACCCATGTCTGTAGCAGTACAATTCGTAATAGTCAAATTTTGGAAACAAACTAAATGCCTATCAACTGAGGAATGGATAAAAAAGATGTGGTATTTTATACAATGGAGTCCCACTGAGATAAAGAAGGATCACATTAAGGCTTGTCATGGTTTATGTCAGTGGCCCCCAAGCCTCAGTGGCCCCCAAGCCTCAGTGGCCCCCCATATGGATGGAACCAAATCTAGGGTTTATGACTGGTTCACTGTCTAGTGCTTGGATTGGTGGTGTGAATGTTTCACCTGCCCATGGGTGAAGCCAGGATATGATGTAACAGCGGGAAGAAACTGCGTCTCTCTCTCTCTCTTGCCGGTTTCTGTCTTCTTGTTGGCAGCTGCCATGAACTGCTGCCTGCCATGCCACCCTGCCTTGGAGCCAACTGAGTATGGGTGGAAACCTCCAAGAACTGCAAGAAATAAACCTTTCCTTCCTGTATTTTGGGTGTTGGGCTTTTTTGTCCCAGCAATGAGTAAAAAGTAACTAAGACAAGGCTTTTATACATAAATGGATGCAACTTGAGACCATACTCATAAGTGAAATAAATCAAATTTACATGTGTAAATACTATATTTTCTCCCCAGTGTAAAAAACTGAATGAGTAAATAAGATACAAAATCTACAATAAATATGCTGAAAGGGTAAGAAACTGCTCAAAGGGAAAAAAGTAACTCAGGGAAAACAAGGAAAGGAAAAGAAAAGAAAAAAGATATAAATCTGTGTATATATATATATATATAATGATTACTAAGATGATTGTAGTATTAATGCTAACATTTTTTGGTCAAAACACTTAACGTTCATAGGATTAGATCAATTTTGCATGTCTATGTCTAGTAATTTGAATAACTCTTTTGAAGATTACTATGTAAAATAACAACCTTAGCTACGTTCCTACCACTTTGTTTTGAAAACCTATATTGTTATTGTTTGGGGCTTCATTATTGTTATTTATTTGTCTGTTTTGTTTCTTATTTTTCTTATACTTTGTTTTGTTTTTCCCTTTAATACAGAAAGATGTATATGTATAGGCTTATATATGTCCAGAGCTTCTCCAAAAGAGTTTACAAGAACTGATTTTATTATGTGTGATGATATGAGCAACTAATTTGAAGAAAACAAGACACTATGGTAGCCATTACTGATTTCCTATCATCTTGTTTTGAAGTCCAATAGTTCTTTTATTCTTTGTTTTGATTGGTTTCATTCTGTGTTCTATTATTTGATTTCAATGTGTGAAGGTATGGACAGCTATTTTGAAGAGAACAGGAGACGTTATGGTAGCCGTTATTGATTTCCTATTGTCTGGTTTTGAAGGCCTGTAAGGCTCTCATTCTTTTGTTTTGATTGGTTTTACACTGTTTTGCTTTGGATTAATTTATTGTGTGTGAAGGTATGGACAACTATCTAGAAGAAAACAAGTGACATTATGGTAACCACTATAGACCTCCTGTTGTCTTGTTTTGAAATCCTGTGTTACTTGCATTGTTTTGCTCTGATCTGCTTTGTTCTGTTTGTTTTGTTTTATTCTCTTTAACATAAAAAAAGAAAATTTCTTTACAGAGTGCAAGAAAAAGTCAGTATTCTCAGAGCCAGATTTTCTGATTTCAGCTCTGCCCCTCATTGAATTGCTGCCATGACAGCTGAGTCTGTTCTGGAGCCCTGAGCCAATCATGGAAATCTTCTTGGACCAATCACAGAGCTACTGCTGCTATATAAGCTGCCCTCCACACCACTTCAGTTAGTTTAGGAGGGCTTCCTCCAGGGCACTGACCCCACTGTGCTGCAGTACTGCCCTGTTAAAGGCTCACTTTTGTGGTGCTGTAAGCCTGCTTATGATTTATTTCTTGAATAGCATGGGTTCCAAATGTCCTATGCTAGGGATTCTCATCCTGAGTAGTATATTCAGAGCAGTCATTTCAAAAGAAAGAGAAACAAACATTAGGGGCTATTACCACTGAAGAGCTCCAGAGACCAGCACCAAAAGAAGATCAGCAGCAGAGGCCCACACCATGCAGAGCTGACCTATGGTATGGAGCACAACCCGGCACCAGATGGCAGTGGCTGGTAGTGAGAGTGACCAGCAGCCAGCTGTGTCAACTTTTGGCATCCAGTATTATCCAGTGTTACCTAGTGACATCAGGAGTGTGTTAGCAAAACTATTTTGTCAATTCATGTTTCTCCATCTGAATCGAGCAAAAGAACACCAGGCTGATTGGCAACATTATGTCATCTTTCACAGTGATCCTAACCTCAGGTATGAGTATGAAAGAACAGTGGAATCTGCCAGAAAGCCTATAACGGCCCACCAAATCTTGACCACTGGGCATCCTGCCACCTCAATATAGTGCTCAGCAAAGAAGAGAAAGGCAGCGATGTCCAAGCCGGGATGGCAAACTTGGCCATAAGTCTATATTGTGGGGGAAAAAAAGAGGTACTGCTTGATTTTAGTGTTCAAAAAAGCAGAAAACTCAGGTTATATCCGCATTGGATGAATCTGATGCTGAGGTGAGCTTGCAGAGTTTCTGGGCAGGAAGGTGCTGTTATTATCAAGGATAGGCTGTGTATTTGACATGGGACAGAATCTCAGTCAAAGACCGTAGAAATGGGAAGTGGGATCCAAACCTGACAGGAACAGGAGTCGAAAGCCCAGGCCAGAAAGTCCAAGGCATCAAAGTAGTTCCAAGTATGTGATGCATTAGGATGAGAGCCCTCCCACCATCTAGCTTCATTTTTTTGCATAACTCTGCATCAAGAGCATAAATCCCTGGTAGCAGGCCTGCCTCCCTCTCCAAGTTGCCCATTTAAATTCTGATTTCTCTGTATTGCTAAGTTACAAACAAGAAAGACTTAAAGAATGCCATTTACTGCAGAATTTATACAGAATTCCAACATTATGTCAGTTCCAACATTATATGCCAGTTCACTGGCAAAGTTCTCTTGGCTATAGCAGGTCTGGGAAGGGAGCTTATCTCTTAGCAGTTGGTATTATGCACAGGCATCGATATCAATGTTGTGAAAAACATTAGCACTTAACCCTAAGTCTAGGAACATATGAGTAGGCTGGTTCCCTTAAAATTAGAAAATTATTTGACCCCTTTCTATTCCCACCTGCATTGTGCTGACTCATCTATTATCACAACATAAAAATCCAGACCCAGATGTAAAACCACACTGACATCTCCCTTGGCACCCAGCATTGTTAGATTGCAGATAGTCAAATAGAAACAGATTTAAGATATATAGCACTAGGAGTTTTTTCAATGATCATATAAGTTCAATTTAAGTAAAAGATTCAGTTCTCAGCAAGGCACAGTCAAACTGGGAGTTCCATTTTGTTTATTGTATGCCAGTAATGCAGTAGATAGAATTATAAACACAGCATACATATTTTATATTTTATGGGACCCTCATGAAATAGAATTTATAGAATTTCTGTATGTGGAGGTTATAGTAGTACAAGAAGCAGTGAGTACAGGCTGGATCATGTTTTAACGTACTTGACACATCTTGTCCTCGTGAATTCTGGCAGTTCCAGATAAAACAGCATGCAAATTTGGCACTAACACAGCAAAAGTGACCTGAAAAGTATCCCAGAGACCAAATCTTTGTTGCTACATATAACGTGAGTAATCTGATAACAAAATTATATAGTTTGACAACATAATAGACTTCTAAAACTGCATTTATGTTCCTCTTTCATATGTCTTAAGTTCATATTCGTTTTGGACTTTTTTCAGATTATTGATTAAATGTCACAAAATGAAACATTCTGAAACCAAAAACATGATCTGGAAAAAAAAAAGTTTTTGTAATTGTCCTCTTAAATATACAACACACACCAAAAAACAAGTAAACAAACAAAACTATGTGAGGTGACAGATAAATTAATCAGCTGTTTGTGGTATTCACCTCACCGCGTGTGCATATACATCAAAGCATCATGTTGTACACAGTAAATATATTCAGTTTTTATTTATCAATTACACCTCATGAATACTGGAAAAAATTATAATTCGTAGTGATTTATTTTCTCACTCTAAATAAATATTCACTTTCTGATTAAAACATCTCATTTTCCATGTGTGATTTTATATTTCTTACTAAAACAGGGCTCCCAAAATTGTGTAAGCTCCAGGTTCCACAAAACTGGACCTGTTCCTAGTAACTAGCTATTGTGATGCTGATTTGTCGCACTAGATTTGCTTGCTTTATATCTATCAGTATGAATACTTACTATGTGCCATGCACCGTGTGACGCACCTTTACTTGCTTTTCAAGGCTAGTCCTGTAAGGGAAGCTATCAGAGTATTTTCCTGGTGCATATAGAGAATCTTGCAAACACCTGGAATTCAGTACATGAAATATAGTTTGTGCTCTCGTTTGTTTGATCATTTTTTAATATACCTAAATCTTGTAACCTGAACAACTACTTCCAAGATAACAATATGTAATATTAATATTAATCATATTTTTTAAAATTCTGTATCATTTCTATCTTTTGCTTTATTTTGTTTTTAAAATAAAAAGAATAAAAACACCTACTTCTTTTTAAAAAAATTGTTGATTACTGAAATACACTTTTAACAATAAATAGATATAAAGTATAACATATCTAATTTTACCATGCTTTCTCAGAGCTGGAAGTTTTCTAATTTTGTGTATCCTAAACTAATCATTTTTAATTTGGTTGATATGTATAATGGCCTGAATTTAAAAAAAAAATTAAATGAGTGAAATTTGAGGATTATGCAAATATTAAACATTACATTTTTTAAAGTACATGGAATAAATCAGTATCACTTGCATGCAAAATAAATTTTAATTAAAATTTGGCTGTATTTATATGACACTGAATAGTTTTAATGGTGGCAACAGAATTACCTCTTTTTCATGAAGATACAAGTTTTGTTTTTTTTTAACAGAGAGTCAATCCAGCTTCCACAACATAATAGTTTTCTCTTTGTGACTTTGGTAGGTCCTATTATGATTTGTCTAGTTTTTTAGTATAGGTGTGGCCAAAGTAAACACAGGTTTGTCTTGTTTGCTAGTGTATTTTTCATAACCAAACAGTTGTCTCGTACATAGGAAGCACTCAGTAAACATTTTCTGGATGAATGAGTGAACCATGTCACAACTTTCTATTTAGGAAATCTGAGTGTTTTCCACGCTCCCAGCCAGATACCACTGGCTGTTACAAAACACTACTCACTAGATTGTTAGACCATTTGTTTCTTTTCTTTAATCCCTAAAGTCAGCGTTATAAGCATTATTCCAATACAGGGTGCCTAGATAATGTATGTATATTATGATTTTTTTTTTACTCTCTGTCATCGTTCAATTCAGAAATGATAGCCTTACTGTTTTGTAAACATCCAGCCAGTTTGTCTCTCCAAACTTGTGAATTTGAGCAGACCTCATAATGCAACATGGTAAGTTCTGATTGTGAAATTCCAGCCACACAAATAATGATGGAAGTGATCAATTGCTTTAACAGTGCTAATAGCTCTTTCCTGGTGTTCAGTAGTTTCTGGCTTACGTACTTAGAGTTTGACTACAGTGAGCAATTATTACCTTTTCAAGAATCATCTAGTATCTACAATGTTTTTCTTCTGGGAAGAAAGACCCCATTAATCCTCAAATCACCCACACTTCAGTTTTCTTTCATTTGTGCTCACTTCAGCAGTACATATACATTTTCCTTTCACTTTTATCCACTCCGCTCTTTCTTTGCTTTATTCTTGCAGACTCAGAGTATACTTTCTCGTCTGGAATGCTCATATGGTGACTGTATTTCCAGACTCCAAATTTGAATTCATATTCTAACTATACTTAATTTGTCAATTTATTTGTAGGACATCTCAAACATTAGAAAAATTAAATTTCATGAGTGAGACATTTAATTACCACTTATATTGACAAGTGTAAATGTACATCAGGAATACAAAAGTCTGCAAAAAAAAAAAGTGACATACGGCTTAACCTAATTTTTGTCATGTCATTTTCATCTCTCCTCTTATAACAGATGGCAGTTTCCTGCTTTTGTGTTTATTTGTAGAATTCAGCTTGTGAAGTGAGAGTTTGTTTTTTATTCTTTTCAAACACCTCTTGGAAAGTTTGAGTCACTCATTTGGATTATTAAGTGAGATTTTTATAACAATTTCCTTAGTAATCCCAAAAGTTGTTAGCAAAAATGATTTATGAACAAGTCATACAATGTAGGGTGAGGTATTAGAATAGTAATTTGTTTTTTCATGAACATTTTTCTGGAAAATTTTGTTTTCCTCTGTTGCTACTTTATAAGCAAGTAGTTAATAATTTAGATAAGGATGTCATTTAAGAAGTCTTCGCAGCAACAAAAAGTAAAATATACTGGAAATCATCCTTTCTTAAATCATCCTTTTTATTTTATTTTTTATTTTATGGAAAAAATGAAACAAGATCTCATAACAAAATAATAGAATAACAATAGTTAATACATTGGGTATTGATATCTTCAAAGTAGATTACAAGATATGAGCAAAACTATATTGGCAAAAACTTTTCAAGGAACTAAGAGAAACTAGTTTAATAACTATCTTATATTTTTTCCTTTTCCATTTCTTCCTTTTTCCATCCCCCACCCTAGTATAGTGCCTTTTCCTTTTGAAAAATTTCTTCTCATTTCACAATATCTATTACACATTTTGATCCTTATATACTCTGTCAGTTTCTCACATCAGAGAGACAGTACAATGTTTACACATGTGAGTCTGATTTATTTCACAAATGAATATGGTCTCAAATTGCATCCATTTACCTATAAATGTCTCTAGCTTATCCTTTTTTATGGTTGAGTAAAACTCCATCGTATAAAAAGACCACATCTTTTTTATCCTTTCTTCGATTGATAGGCATTTGAGTTTTTTCCAAGATTTAGCTATTACAAATTGTGCTTCTTAATAATGGGTGTACATATATTGCTGTGCTACAGTGTTTTTAATTCTTCTTGGAAGATAACCAGAAGGAGAACAGTTGGGTCAAATGGGACCTGTAATCCTAGTTTTTTGAAGAATCTCCATACTGATTACCATAGTGATTGCACCAGTGTACACTACCACCAACAGTGAAGAAACATTCCTTTCTCCCTACAGCCCCTTCAGCATTTTTTATTGCTTGATTTCTTGATGATAGCCAATTCTTTCTGGAGGTAGAAGGAATCTTCAGTGTTGCTTTAATTTGCGTCTCTTGAATGACCAATGATGTTGAATGTTTTTTCATATATTTATTTGCTGTTTGTCTTTCTTCATTTGGGAAGTACATATTCATTTCAGATGTTTATTTTCAGATTGAGTCTTTGAATTTTGGGGTCTGAGTTTGTTCAAGTCTGTGGATGTTCTAGATACAAGTCCTTTGAAGAATACCTGGCTAAACATTTTTTTTCCACTCTATTGTTGATTTCTTTTATTGTTTAAAAGCTTCTTAATATGAGGTCACAATTATTGATTCTTTACATTGCTTCCCGTGCAATCTGGGTTTTGTTCATGAAGCCTCTGCTTATACATCATCCTTTTTAGGGCCTTATAATCAGTTTTCATTTGCTATTTTTTTTAAATAAAGCACCATTATTAAAGTCTTTTCAACATATGCCTTCAAAAAAGAGGTAATTCAATTTCCATTCCCTTATTAGCTTCACTAAATCCACACCACATCAGATATTTATCATTATTAACAATTTTATCCTGATATTTTATTTTTAGAATGAAACTTTAACATTTTCTTTCTTTTCAATTCTGATTAAAATTCAAAGATTCACATGGAGAAATACTCTGCCCTTTCATTGTAGAAAAAGTGTCATGGAAAATTGAAATGGCATTGTTTGGATTTAGTGTCTTTGGAAAATGTCTTGACAATGGAACTTTTTCAACTGATAGAAACTAAACTTGTGATGGTTGAAACGTTATTAATATTCCTCTGAGAACAGGCATTTATATCAGAAATCTTATGTTTGAATAGGACCAAATTTGTCTTTGACAAAATCACACAATATTTCAGTGTCTTCATTCATATTACAGAAATGTAACAAATTTTGAATAATTTTATCTTAACAATTTCTACATCAACTGAATAAATCTGATGAATTATTGGTACAATTGTTGCACATCTGTGCCATGCAACTGACCCCTATTAAGATTCTGATACTACATTACTGGAAAAGAATCTCAAAGCTAGCATTAAAAAATCTGGTTGGCATGTTGATAGTTGACCAAGAACTCTGGGAAGCTTAGACTGGAGGAAAGATGGTCTCTAATTGACCACTTTAGTCACCTGGAAGGATGCCACCTTTAAGAATTTTCATCCTAGTTTCAGGGTTTTCATTCAAATATTACTTGTATACCATGAACTATGGCAGCATAGCCAGGAAAGATTATATTATTGTTGTTTTTACTATCATGTGCTGGAGAAATAACACAGGATAGTGGTTGAGAAAAAAAAGTCTGGAATGAAATTGCTAAGGTTGAAATCCCAGTTCATGCAGGGGAAACTTGTCAAGTTACTTTGCTCAGTATCTCAACGTCTTTATCAAGGATAATATACAGTGTCTTCAAAGGTTCATTATGAGAATTGAATTAACTAAAATTCATATAGTGCTTACAATAATGCATGTCCTGTACCATGCAACTGGGAGGTGTTGGGCTGGGGAACATGCAGTGAGCACAGCTTCTCAGATGTCCCCGCATCCTCAATAGGATACACCGGTAGTGACCTCAGCCTTCTGTCTGTTGAGAGTTAGATACTGTCCTGTTACAGAAAGCAACTTGTGACAAAAGACACTTAGTGTCTTCTACCCCAGACAGCTTAAACCCCATCCTTAAACCCCACCTCATCCTTAAACCCAAGCACTGCTGTCACATAGTCCTTAGCCATGTCATAAGATCTAATACACGGTCTGGGAGTCAATTCCTACCAGGCCACCAACACCACTGCCCCCTGTTGGTCACTACTTATATTAAGGATGGCAAAATTACAGTCCATAGGCCAAATATATTCCATTGATTGTTTTTGTTTTTATTTCCCTTAACCTACAATTTAAGAATGGTTTTTACATATTTGAAGAAATAAACAGAAGAAATACTTTTGTAACAAGTGAAAAATTATATTAACATGTCAGTGTCCACATGGTGTTCATTTGATCACAGAAGTGGTAGACAGAATTCTAGAATGGCCTTCAAATTCATACATCGCAGTGCACATAATCTCTCTTCTCAAGTGTGGACACAACTGTGAATATGACAGGCATCACTCATGTGATTAGGTTGCAGCAGAGGTGAAGGGATTGTGCAGATGAATCAAGTTCCTTAATCAGTTGACTTTGAGATAACCAAAGGAAAATGATTTTGGATGGGCCTGGCCTAATCAGGTGAACACTTTGAGAAATCTTAGGACTTCTTTGAATCTCCTAATGACATGTGCTCTCTTGCTGATATTGAAGAAGCAATCTGCCATGACTTATACAGCTACAAAAGAGTAAATTCTGCCAACAAGCCCATGAGCTTGGAAATGAATGGCTAGCCTCAGATGGGAGTACAGCTTTCACCGACACTTTGAAAGTAGCCTTACAAGATCCTGAGCAGAAGACTCCTAGTCTACAGAAACTGTAACATAATGAAAGAGCGTTGTCTTAATCCATCAAGTTTATGATGAAGCCAGCAATGGCTGTCATAGTGTCTCTCATTCTCTTCAAAATAACTGTTCATACCTTCATGTATGTTGAACTTAAACAAAACAAAACAGGCTAAATTCACTCTGAACAAAGAATGATAGTATTGCTGGATTTCATATCATGACACTTCAGAATCAGCACTGGGTACTGTAGTGTCTCTTTTTCTTCAAAGTAGTTGTTCATTTCATCATGCATTATATAACTGGTTCTCATAAACTGTTTATAAGTTCTATGCATGCATGAATCTCTACATGTATATCTATCCTTTCTGTATTAAAGGGAAAAACAAAACAAAACAAATTCCTAGAAAAACATGAAATGAAAAAGTCATATAAAACGGCAATACAAGGTGATCTACAATGGTTACTATGATGTCTCAGTAGTACATAACAATATTAATAAAAACAAAACATTGGAGACATTCTAAGACTTCAAAAGCAGGTAATAATCAAACAAGAGTGGGGATCCTAGTGAATCTTGTCATCTTCATCTTGCCCATACTCTTAGAGTTGACACTATCAATCATAACAGATTCGAATAAAATCAGCAAATACAAAACAGTAGTCTAACAAACGAGATTCAAATAAGATCAATCATAATAAGACAGCATAAGTTATACAAGGCTTCAGATTAAGTTAATAGGAAATTAAGGATGATTACCATAATATATCCTGCTATTTTGGGGATAGTTGTCTGTGCCCTCAAATCTAGTGCAAGTAGACAAACTGGAACAGAATATAATCCATCTAAGCAGAGTGGTGAGAATAATGTAGATTTTAAATCCTGTTACACTATTAACAATATCCTCTGCCTTCCTTTTTTAGACAATTCCTCCCCTTTCACTCCCACAGGGTGCACTGCACATTTTGGGGCCCACTAACTCCCTCAGTTTTTAGATTGGGGGGAGCAACCTGCCATTTACCCTAACTGGTTCTGAGTCTTCTGACTCCTGGGCTTGATCTCAAGTTGTATTCCTTTACCTATAAAAGCCTCAAAGTTTTCCTTCATTATAGCTGAGTAGTTCTCTACTGTACAAAAGTATCATGTCTTTTCAACCTATCTGCAGGTGCTGGTCGAGTTGCCCCTATTTCTCTCTGGTTCCCTGTCACATAGAGCACCGTTTTCTCATATTTGACTTTCTGTCCATAAACCCCCTTTCAGGTTAATTTTGTTTCCTATACAGAGCATCTCAATGGACCCTATCTCCTGATCTACTCTGCCTGTGTGTCTTTTTGTTAGTATATCAAGGCCATCTATGTTAGAGATTATGTGATATTTTTTATACAATGGAGTACTCCTCAGTTATAAAGGGATAAAATTGAGACTTTTATAGGTAAAGGGATGCACCTAGATATCATACTCATAAGTGAAATAAATCAGACACACATGTGTAAACATTGTGTTATCTCATTAGTGTGAGAAGCTGAAAGAAATAACATATGTATGTATATATCTCTCTATATAGATTAGATAGATAGATAGATAGATAGAGTTAAGAGAGTTATACTACTAATTTCTCTTAGTTTCATTGAAAAGTTTGACAATTCTTTTGACAATTAAATGTATGTATCTTGTACTCTGAGTAATTAATTTAAAGATAACAATATGCAGTGCATTGACCATTGTTATCTCTCTCTCTCTCTCTCTCTCTTTTTCTTTTTGGTCTTTTTGAGACAGGGTCTCACTATGTAGTTCAGGCTAGCATTGAGCTCACTTTGTAGCCTAGGCTGGTCTTGAACTCGCTATGAACCTCCTGCCTCAGCCACCTGAGTGCTAGGATTACAGATGTGAGACACTATACCTGGCCAGCTTTTCTCTCTCTCTCTCTTTTTGTTTTTGTTTTTGTTTTTGTTGTCACTCCTAAAGATGATTTATTAAATGACACTCTGTCATGGTAGCAACATCCAGCTTGTCAATGTCAGGCGAACCAGGGCAACATTTCTTGAATTCTTTTTGAAGATCAAAAAAGGAATAGAAGCATTCAGGTAGTAATACATTCTTCTTGGAAGCCTCTGGATGCAGGATTTGCCTGATGTGCAGCTGCCCTTCGGTACAGAGGCAGAAGGAAGTCCTCACCCCAATATTCAGCTCATTGCTCACTGACTGGTTAAACTGTCGCAGGGCTTGGTCCAGCTGCGGAACGGACGACAGGCTGTCGGCGTCTATTTTCGTTTCTTCTTTACAGTCCTCCGTCAGTTCCAAGTGATCCGGCCTAACGAGTGCTTCGTGCAACTGTCTCACCTTCTTGTTGGCCAGATCCACGACTTTCCACAGCAGCAGGATCAGCTCCTTCTCATCCGAGCCCAGTTTGGCCCCGGTGGCCCCAGCAGTGATCCCAAAAAGCACCACCGAGTAATCCGGTGGCGAGAGCGGGGAGGGGGAGGGGAGAGGGGGCCCGGGAGGCGGCTCGTGGGGCGGGAGTAGGGACGAGGAGCCCCGCGCTCGGCGAGACCTCGCCTCCGGGCCAAAGAAAGAGAAAAAAGAAGCAACCAATTTCTTGTTATAAACAAAGATTATCCTAAAAATTTAGTTTAAAAATTAACATGCAGATTATAATGCTTCCTAGATTCCCTAGTCATATCATAGATTCTTTAGTCCTTTCTTTTCTAGCTTCTGTACGCATTTAAAAACAAATGAAAATTTTACAATTAAGTAATTTTGAGCTTCAAACAATTTTAAAATACAAACACAATAGCTATAAATGGAAATACCAATTCCACAAGCTTTTCCACTAATGCTGACTGGAGAATCTATCGGGAGGTGCTTGGTGTACACACAGTCCTTCATAGCCACAGAAAAGCAAGGTCACGGGTGTGTGGGTACAATGTCTTGAGTCACCACATTGTCCCTTCACTCTGTGATCTCCCTGCCACACCATGGTTCAGTGGGTGCATCTGTTCAGAAAACATTATGAAATGCTTATTTTCTGCCACTTGGGATTCAACGGTAGCAGGACAAATGTGGTCACTGTTACATACTTAGCAACCTAATAGAAAGACAAGGATTCAATAAAAAATTAGTGGTAGAAGTAATAGAAACATACATCTAGGTGCCTAACTTAACAGGTGCCCTGGAAGTCTCTTCAATGACAGTGCTGCTTAATCTGTGATCTAAAAACCTACCATATAATCAGGCCTGTTTATAAACTAGTGGAAACTTCGGCAGCCTGGTTGTGCATTAGAACCATCTAGAAGAGCTTGTTTAAAATCTTGATGCCCAGAATCTATGACAGATCAATAAAGGAGAATCTCAGGGCTGCTTTATCTATAAATCCCCTACGTGACTCTAACAAGCATCCAAAGTGACAACCAGTTTATACTAATCTTTTCCTCTTCTCTTCAGTCACAACAAAGGAGTGTTCCCTCCACCAAGCTGAGGCAGATCCCTCCAAATGATTCTCAGTAATCCTTCCTTCCCTGCCTTCTCAGGATATCTATTGACGATCTGTCTCCTATTTCTTCAACTTTTCCTTTCTATCAGCATTTAAACGTGCTCAAGTTTCACATATATTTAATGAAAAAATCCCCATGATCCCACTCTGCCCACCCTTAAGGTGCCCCTTCTCTTCTTTTTGTGGCCAAACTTTCTCTAAGAAAGATCTTTTCCTGTTTATCCTCACTTCCTCTTCAGCAGACTGTGGCCTGATATCTATGCAATCTCTCAGCAGCAGTTGCTAGAAACATGGAGTTCATTCCTCTTCTTGAAATAATCTTACCCTGTAGAACTTCCTAAGATCCTGGATTGGTTCTTTTTTTCTCACCCTACTTTTCTCTATTCTTTCATAGATAATCTTTTCTCTCCCATGACAGCAAGTACTATCCATGTGCTGCTGAATTTTCTAGACAAGTGTTTATCACATTACAATCTCCTAGAGCCTAGTAATTAGATCCCAAGCCTAGCTCCAGGTTTATGTAATTGGGATCTCTGAGAGTTAGACCTAAGTATCTGAATATTCATCAATCTCCCCCAAATGAATTTATGTGAAATCAAATGTGAAAGGTATTATTCCAGGCCCAATTCAACTGCCTATGAGGTATTTTTATTTGGCTACTTCACAGGGGCATAAACACATTGTATGTAAAATGGACACCATTGGAACTCACTAACATTCAACTTGCCTCATAGAGAACTACTCCTCTCGCCCTCTTCAGTTCAGCAAAGTCTTGCAATAAACCTTGCACAAAGAATGTGAACAAGAGTAACATATGTCACTTCCAGGCAGGGGAAATAAATGCCAGATCTCTCTTCTTCCTTGGAAATCTGAAAGTGCTGGTGACAGAATCACAAGATGAAAGCTACTAGATTTTTTTGACTGCTTAGACAATTGCTGCCAAGTGTGAAACAGATATTGTAGGAACAAGAAACAATAACTAAATCTTTTCTGGGTTAAGTCCCTGAGATTTTTTGATTAACTTACAGTAGTATAATTTAGCTTACCCAAAATGGAATTCATCATCTCTCTTTCTTGTTCCTCTTTCTAGTGTTCAGTCTTTACTTGATTGATGAGGCCAGCAATTTCATGTCTGCAGTGAGTGATAGTCTCATTCATTTTTCATATTTTCTTAGAAGAAAGTAGTCATACTTTCACACTGCAGAGTGGAGCTATCTCGGGCAACTCCTCAATTTCTTCCCACCATTACCACCACTGCCTTTACCTTATTAGTATGGTTGCCTTATTAGTGAGATTCATTGAACTAAAAAGTAAATGGTTACTTGTCTTACATGTCTTGACATTGTACTTTAATCCTCTTCTAGTTCTTTGTGTCTCAGCACAATTGACATAGAAAAAGAGGGCAGGAAATAAGAGATAATAGCATCCTTATGCTCACAGTACAGAGAGACAGAGGCCACAGCGTTCTTGTTTCACACGCCTTCCCAGCACATAGCACATGGAAGGCTTAGGTAGGTGCTGACTCACTGGGCAACTTCATTTCATCACTATTTGCTGAGATACTGGAATTTCCATGATATTTTAACTGTTTTACAGTTGAAAGAGTAAAGATTATTTCAAAGGGACACCATCATACAAAGTCTCAATCATGTGGGCATCATGTTTTCTTTACCACCAATACTTTTCCACACACATTTCATACTTGTTTAAGAACAAGAGAAGTAGAATATGGCTCATAATATTTCTTCTTGTTTATCATACCTTGTTGTTTTATATCCTTGAAGTGGCTGAGAACGTGGTCATCTCTGTCTTTGTCACTTTAAACATTGTATTTCTATGTTTGTGAAGTTTTCTGAATCTTATTACATGGTGCATTATGTGCATGGTGCATGGTGTATTCTAGGATCTTTCTGTTGTTATTCTTTAAGAATTTAAATTCAGTGCCACCAACATGGCATCTTCCCCCTTAGTTTAAATTTCATTCTGTTTTTGTAAGGTCTTGTAGTATAATAGTTACATGTTTAGTCATTTCAGTTATTTATTCAACTTATTTTATGAGAGCCTGAAAGGTACCAGACCACTGGGCTAGATGTAAAGAATAAAGTGATGAACAAAAGCAAATGTAGTCTCTGCTTTAAAGGAATTTACAGCCTACCAGGAAAAGGAGATGGGATATTAATTGATCTCACTAATGAAAGCAAAATTATAAACACAGGTAAGAGTGTTCAAGAAAAGAGCATGATTCTGTGACAGCATTTTAACAGTCATCTGACAAAGACTGTAAACTTCTAGGGAACACTCACAAAGGCAGTTACAAAGGAGGGTGAAAGTATCACTGGGATACATCCAGTGCTCAGGAAGGGGAATGAAACTGAGCAAAGGTTAGTGACTGAAGCAGAGTGTGGCAGGCGAGTGGTACAGGAGTTCTGTGAGGGTCACATGATCATATACATGCTTTGAATTGACTTCAACACAAAAACCAGATGGCAGGGACTGTGACTAGTAAGTATAAAGAGGTCAAATTAGGCCAATGCATCTTTCTAGGACAAGACAATGATGATTCGCTTTGAAGAAAGAAATAAATGATCAATTCAAAAAATATTTGGAAGGTAAAATAATAGCTAACTCTCATGTATCTCTGGTTCGTTAGCCAGTAGCCACTTGTGGTTATGAAGCACAAGACATGAAACTAGTGCAGTTTGAGATATTCTATGTAAATAAACACCTTATTCCAAAGACTTAGGACAAAACAGAAAGAACCTAAAATATCTTATTCATAATTTTATACTCATTACACATGGAATATATAAAATTTTAGATATGTTGAGTCATATAAAATATGAATATCTTCACCTGTTTCTTTTCCTTTTTTAAGAAATGTGGCTAAGAAAATTTACATACATGGTTCACACATTTACTGTATGACAGTGTGGCTGTAGACATCCCAGTTCTCTTAATTGTGAAAACAACCCATGGGCTGAATTCCGCTCACTGGAAACTGAGATGCAGGGGCCCAGCTGTACACTGCCATTCTACTAGTTACAGGTGAGCCATGATTTGGACTCACGCAGTCCAGTGCTAGACTCTATGTTCGTAATCACTACACTTGCACTGCTTCTTGGAAACATTTGATGTCAGACACCAAAAATTTTAGATTTTGATACAGTGGCCTAAACACTGTTTAAATAATTGAAACACTGTATTTATCAGGCTTCTCTGCATAGAAATCTGATTTAAAATAAATACATACTATTATTTGTATATACAAATAATAAGACATAAATTTATAAATTAAATGTGTATTTATTAATATAGTAGATTACTTTAACTAATAGAATTGTTATATATTTAATTTTAATATATAATAAATAAATAATGATAATAAATTTATATATAAAATATATACATTTAATGAAGAATTAGTTTATATGATTATGGCTGCTGAGAAGTCTCGTGATCTGCCATCCACAAGTTGCAGACCAGGGAAGCCAGGTGTATAGCTCCACTATGAGTAGGAAGAGCTTGAGAACAAGGAGGGAACCAGTTGTCCATCTCCTACTCCAAGGGCAGAAGACGCGTGGCCCTGCTCAAGGAGGAAGGCAGAAGGAGCACAAATCCTTCCTTTCCCTGTTTTTTGTTCTCTTCAGTTCCTCTGTGTATTAGATAATGCCCACATGGCTCGAGGAAGGCGGTATGTTCCACTTAGTCTACCAGTTCAAATGCTAATCTTTTCCAAAACTACCAGAAAAACTGAGCATCCTGTGTTCCAATTAAATACAGACCAAAAAAAAGTATTAATCATCACACACACACACACACACACACACACACAGCGGATACTAACGATAAAAATCAGCTTGAAATCTTTCTTATGTATTTGCTGATGTACTTTTTTTGTACAGTACTGTTATCTCTTTGTGACTTTATTTTCTCATCTAAAAATGCTAACAATAAAAGAATCTCAGCATTGTTGTAAGGTTTAAATAAGATTCATATCAAGTACTTGCAAGAGTGCCTGCCACATAGTGAATTAGCGTTATTATTTTTATTAGAGAAAAAACAAGTTTATGGTTATCTGTGCTAAATAACATATTTTGCTTCAAGGAGAAATTGTATCAGAAAAGCTTTTTTAGACGTAGTTGGATCTAGATTGCGATGCTGGAATTAAGGGGGAGTAATTGCTAAATTGGTCCGCTGATTGGTTTGGCATAGCTCTGAGAGTGGATTATGAGAAGGTCTTCCCTGGCCGGGTGTGAGTGCCACCCACTCTAAGGGCATGTAGCCTAAATAGACTATATGGGGGAGAAAGAGGGCAGTTGTTGTCTCTTGTGCTTGTGACTTGCTACTTTTCTGCCTACTGCCTTCAACCTGTGCTGCTTTGCATGGACAGTTTCTTCTCCGTGATACCTTGCCTTGGGAGCCAGCTGACTATGAACTGTGAGCCAAAATAAGCTTTTCCTCCTTTAACTTTGGTGTTATTTATCTCAGCAACAAGAAAAGTAACTAAGACAGAGACCGAACGGTTTAACCCATGGGCACCAAAGCTGTGTGAGAACAGAGAGGCCCATCCTGTGGTGATACATATTAGGAGCCAACAGTTGTATCAGCTAACAGATACTCATGAAGTGCCTATAACTATTCTACACAATTTATCAAGGACGCAGAAAGGATTAAGATCCAAGCCTCACTTTGAAGAGACTATTACGGCTCTTGGCTAAGGATTTATGTCATTGCCTGAACCTTGCCTGGAGGTCCAACTTCGAACCTTCACTCTCCAAATGCTTAATCACTTTGAATCTTTCTAGAATTTTAACATAATTTCCTGCTCTAAGTATTTTATTCTTCACAGATTTCAGTAACAACAGTTAAATCAAAGAGCTCCTCCAGCTATCTTCTTTGCATTATGAACTGCAACTTCTTTCTTCTTGCTGTTGATCTGATATAGACAAACAGGGCAGAGATGGAGGATGGGAGAAAGGAGAAAAGGAGAGAATTTATCTAGACATACATTTTTAGTTTTACTTTTTTAAAAAATGGATGAAGATATCCATATTACCTGCCATCCATTCATAATGATTGATAAAAGCGTATTAATTTCCTAATGGAATTGACCCAAGGGACATGGAGGAATCCTAGTAAAGGTATATTTTGAATAACCAGTGGCTTCTTACACTACCAACTTTCATCCATTTCGATACCACTCAGCCAAAAAAGCATTCATAACCGGAATCTGAAATCACCAAAAGTAATTCCATGATCCTCATTAGAATCTTGAGAAATTAGCAACTCTGTTCCCCAATTTAGACTCCTCAGAGAGACTGATTTTTAGTAACATGCCCTATACACAGTGCATATCAGTATAGACATATTGGTTTGGCCATGAAAGGAGTGAATAGTAAAGTTATAAAAGTGTTCACTGTCTTTCTAGCAATAAAACCCAACATCATAGAATAATGTAACAGTGCCTGCTGCAGCAACAAAACTGACAAAAATCCAAGATGTTAATAAGAGTGGATATTGAACTATGCTACATGACCATAAATCACCTATAGGATAAAGAGAATTAACATCTATATTGCTTCTATATATTAACCTAAATTTAAAAAGATTCCTAGCAGCAAGTAAAAGTTTATTAATGTTAGATGCTACCAATTCCTTCTTTTACCTTGTTATGATTTTTTTCCCCTGAGCCAAAACAGGGAAACTGTTAGTCAGTGTTTTAAACCAAGTCCTTTTAGATTATCTGTAAATGTGACATTTGCAGTACAATGTGCCTCAGTATCTGTGAGAGACTGGTTTCAGAACCCCTTAAGATACCAAAATCTTAAAATACCCAAATCAGCTATACTTAATAGTGTGGAATTTGCATATTACCTATACAGCCTCCTGAATATTTTAAATCATCTCTCTTATTATTTTTAATACCTTATACAAGACCTATACATCAGTTCCCTTGTATGGATTCAGCATAGTACTTGGCACACAGAAAATTCAAGTTTTACTTTCTGGAAATGTTTTTTCAGTATTTTCCATCTGTGATTGGTTAACTATGGATGCAAGATCCACAGACAGGCAGCTGACTGTAATCACATCATCCAAAGGTCACATATGAGATTAATGGTTAAAAGGGGGAGAACGAACAACCAAAACATTTCAGCTCAGTTCTCTGTGGAGCCTGTTACACAACACAGGGCATTGAGCAAGAGAGTGAGCAGTACAGTTAACTGACCTGACTTCATATTCAACTCTTTTTCGTGTGTGAGCGATCATGAGAGAACACACTCTGTAATCCTCGTTGTTTTCACCTGTGAAATGGACAACGATCATCTGGAAACTGAAAGGATTAAATGAAGTAATGAAAGCAAATACTTAGGATAATGCTTCATGCATCACAAGCGCACAGTAAAATATTCAGCAAAGGATCCCAAAGAATCATTTTTTCCACTTGTCCTTTTCTTCTGATAAGACAAGATCTTGTTCTTTGAAACCAAATGGGAATCAGAACATGCTCAACTGTAAACAAAACTGGTTGGTGTATTAACTCCTCCATATTAATTCGTAGGACTCAAGAAGCAGGTCGTCATTCAAAAGAAACTCACAGATCTAGATGCCACTCTGAGAACCATCCTGTGGCAGGGACACTGTATCATGTGCTATGGTCAGGCCTGCCCATGGGTAGTGTACACAAAGGAAAATCCTCAGTCCCAGCAGAAAGGGCCCAGAACACACACGGAGTGGGGGAAACACAATACGCTGAGTGGCAGAGTAGCAGCCTTCACTGGAGGAAAAGGTATTTGTGGATGTTGATGTGACTGGGACGTGAAAGACAACAAGCTCACGGTTCTTTGTTCTCTTAGGGATCTTGGGTCATCTTTTTCCATGCAGACCATCAAAGCTACCAGACTAAAGTGATCAATCCGCCATGAGAAAAACAGAAAGGAGGCAGAGAGAAGCCGTTTCTTTCTATCTGTACCCTTATTAATGGTAGGTCCTTTAATTCACTTTTTAGTGGCTTTGGTTTTAAGTGAGAACAAAAGTGACTGCCAGGCTTTGTGGTGCATGCCTGTAACTCTAGACTTGGGAGGCTGAGACAAGAGGATTGACATGAATTTGAGGTCAGCCTGTGCTACATAGTGAATTCAAGGGCAACTTGAATTACACAGTGAGACTCTGTCTAAAGAGAAAGAAGGGAAGGAGAGAGGATCAAAGCAATCTTTCAACAAGCTGTCCTCTTCACCCATCCTCACACTTGGTCAGGTCCAGACAACATAGGCACCGGCCCTCCACTTCTATCTCCGATGGCAGACATTGCTAATAGACCATGGCAGCGTCCTGCCAAGTCCAAATGTGCCCCTGTAAGTCTTCTGAACACTCTACTCAAATAGCTACTGCCATCCAACCAGAGTTAACAAGTATGGTGGACCTAATTTACCAACCCTGACTAAGACCGAGTTGTATGCAGGAGACTGAGAAATACTAAACAACTCTAGATTAAAGGAATTAGAAAGCCATAATCAGTTTTTGCTACCATCTCATTTTTCAAATGAGGGGTAGAATATCATAAAAATAAAGCATATTCTGTGTATTGATCTATCTTAATTTAAATTTTTATTGCATTCTTAGCATTCCAATCTTATGCCCATTTTAAAGTTTCCTCTCTGTGTCCACAGTGTTTCTCACTCATTCCTCTCTCACATCCTCTTAAATGTGACTTTCAGCAGCTGGATCTTCCTCTCTGTCTAAGAGCACCTCTCTTTCATTTTAGACCTTTCAACATTTAATACTCTCTCAGTGTCACTATCAATAGAGCTTTGAGCAAGCTCAACCTTTCCCTGAAAGTGGTGATTTAATATGTGAATTATATGGTTATTAGAATGGGTGTCAAGGAAACAGTGTAATATATGTAATATGGAGGCTGATGGGGCGAGAGACGCTGAATATGTCTGAATGATTTCTAGTGCTTCTTTTAATGCTTTTGTCAATTATTCTTATGACCAATCATTCAAAGCTGTCTATTACCTTCTAATAATAATAATAATATTTTTCACTTAATGTTGTACCTTTCACCAGAAGATTTCAAAGAGCTTTGCAAACATTCATTAACACTTTATGAAGTGGCCAGGTAATATATAAATACCAAGTCACACTTTGAACAGCAGCCATTTATAGTTCCCTTGACACCCCATTCATGTTAAGGAAGAAACTTAAAAAAAGGCCACATAAATGAAAAGTCAGACACCATCATTATCATCACTCACTGGGCATCCACAGAGGCCTGCCTGAGATGAGTCTTGTTTTCTTCTGAGTATTGTGGGAAAGGGGGGTCATTTCCTCCTCTTGGTAAATTTCCTCGTACACACAAATCCCTCTTCCTGAGGCATCACACAAGCTAACATGGAGAGATAACAGATAACCAGAATAGTGGGTTCTTTGTGCATCCTGATCTTAGAATCCCTGATAGGAGGAGGCTGTCTTGATGGGAGAAAGTTCTAGTTTTTCTGTAGATGGACCTTACACAGGAACCCTAAGCCCCTTTACCCCATCCTTGGGACAAAAATGGAGTGAATGGCAAGATATAATAAGATCAGGAAAGACATAGGTCAGGCCCTGGGTAAGAAGAACTATAATATAGGGAATATGAGCAATAGCTGCACGAGAATGTACCACATGAGGGTCCATAAATGCTAAGGTTATAGGTACCCAGGTAAGTAGCTAATAGGAAAAGGCACAAGTCATTTCTGAACCCCTGTTGTTTATGTAATTTACCTGTATGGGGAAAATATAATTAGATCTAGAATTGATAACCTATTTCTTATGTTCCTTTGACTTTCTATGGATGTGTGTATATACACTAGTAGTATGCTCACAAAGCTAGCCTAGGTCACATTGTGGTAATAAACATCACCAAACTCTTTCCTCCATGCACCTAGCACAGGCAAGGAGAACCAGGGGATCTGCCTCTACCTGCCGGCTACCACCAGAAGGTCCTTTCCTCCATGCACCCAGTACAAGCAGAGAGAACCAGAGGAAGACCCACCTCTGCCTGCCAGGCACTGCCACCAGAAAGCCCTTTCTGCCACGCACCCAGCACGGGCCAAGAGAACCAGGGGATCTGCCTCTTCCTGCCAAGCACTGCCACAGGAAGACCCTTTTCTCTGCACGCCCAATGTGGGCAGAAAGAACCAGAAGAAGACCCACGCCTACCTGCCGGGTGCTGCCACCAGAAGGCCCTTTCCTCCACACACCCAGCACAGGCTAAAAGAGACAAACAGATCACCTCTGCCTGCTGTGCACCACTACCAAAAGGCCACATCCTACAGGTGGCCAATGTGGGCAGAGAGAACCAGCAGATCCACTTTCACCTTCAGGAAGCTGCCACCAGAAGGCTCCTTCCTGTAGGCAGCCAGCAGGAGCAGGGACACACAGCCAGGTAAGCCCTGTGCATCCATAGGCCACCACTTGAGGTCCTTGGTTCCCTCAGGCAGCCATCATCCACCAGCAGAATCAGATAAACACACCCTTGTGTGGCTGCCACCATTGTGGGAGTCCCAGTGTCACAGGCTGAGAGAAACAGCCCCACCTACATGCAGCCCTGATCATCAGTGAGGCCCCAGTGTAGCTGCATAGCTCTGGAGAAGCCCACTCCACCCCTGCTACCTCCTTCTAAATCTAGAATTAGAGGAACCCAGGTGCCTGTCCCATCCACCTGCACTGCCTAGGGGCAGCCAGCATGGGAAGTGCTTGGGGCCCCATAACCAATTTGTTAGGAGGAACCCAGGAGAATGTCAAGACAAAGGAACAAAAGGCAAACTCAGACCTCTAGCTCACACACAATAAGTCTAGGAGATACGATCATGTAAGAAAACGAAAGTCACACACCTGAAATCTCTGAGGATAGCAACTGAAGGAAGAAAACAACTTCATGAGATTGTAAAAGCAGTCAAATCAGAAATAATGTTTCAGGTAAAAGAAGAAATCACAAACATACTGAAAGAATTGTTCAACAAGTCTAAAGAAGACAGAGACAAAAAAACAGGCTCATAGGAAAATGATGGAAACCTTGATTGGAGAAAGGAATTACAATGCATGAAACAGATTCAAAGAGAGATGCAGGAAATTAAAAATTCAATCAAAAGCTGGCAAAACTTCCTGAAAGTAACTGAAGATAGACTCTCAAACCTTGAAGATAGGATAGCAGCTAGTGATCATGAAAGGAAAGACCTCTTAAAAATAACACAGAATCAGGAAATAACAACTCAATGGCTGCAAGATGATGCAAAGAGGAGTAATGTCTGAATGATAGGTGTCGGTGAAGAAGCAAGGGTCAAAACAAATGAAATTAAAAGGATATTCACAGAAGTAATAGAAGAAAACTTCCCAAACATGGGAAATGGGTCTAGCATGCAAAGAAGTGAGGCATATAGGACTCCAACTAGCTATAACCAAAATAAATCTATACCCAGACATATAATAATCAAGATCCCAGAAATTCAGCACAAGAACAGAGTATTAAAAGCTGTTAGAGATAGATCACCTATAAAGGAAAACCAATCACAATCACAGCAGACTTGTCAACACAAACCATCAAGTCAAGAAGAGTTTGGAGTGAAGTGTTTCAAACCCTGGAAGAAAACAATTTCCAACCCAGATTGATCTACCCAGCAAAACTATCTTTCAAAATTGATGGAAAAATAAGATACTTCCATGATAAAGAACAACTGAAGGAATTCATGACTACCAAACCAACCCTACAGAGAATGCTAAAGGATATTCTAGAAAGAGATAAAGATAATCATGGTTCCAGGAACAGCAGCAGAGGAGGATCGCCAAACAAGACAAGCAACTGAATGAAGGGGAAAAGTGGAGGGCCAACAACAGGAGGATAGCATGGCAGAGACAAACCAATGTATGCTGGTTGTAACCATTAATGTAGATGACCTCAGCTCAGCAATAAAAAGGAACACAGGGAGAGTGGATCAAGAAACAAAATCCATCGATACACTGTATACAAGAAACACATGTAACTGGAAAGGAAATTCATAGACTGACAATCAAAGGAGAGAAAACAATTGTTCCATGTGACAGAAGACCAAAAAAATATATAAATAAAAAGCAAGAGTAACTTGACCATCAACCACAGAATTGATAAGAAAGACATGATATTGTCATGCAGTGGAAAGCTACCCAGCTATAAAATAGAATAATCTCAAAGCTCCAGTAGGTAAATGGACGCAACTGGAGATCATGTTCATGACCAAAACAGTTCAAACTCACATGCATGAACCCTAGCATAAGAAACAGAAGGAGTTAATGGGATCCAAAAGCAAAATAGTTAATGTAAGAGCAAAGGGGAGGAAACACCTGGGAGGAAAAGGTAGAAACTACTGTCAATTTCTTATTGTCTCATCTTGAACTCTCACATTGTTTACACAATTTTGTTAGATTTGGCTTTGTTCTGCCTTGTTTTATTAGATTCTATGCTGTCAGATGGTAGGGGCAGCTATTTTGAATATAATGGAATATATTATGGTAATTATGGCTTCCTATTATATTGCTTTGAAGGTTATAATGCTTTCATTCATTGGTTTGATAGGCTTTATTCAGTTTTGTTTGATTTTATTGCATGTAATGGTATGAACAGCTGTTTTGAAGAAAACAAGACATTATGGCAGCCATTGCTGATTTACTATCATCTTGTTTTGAAGTCCTACGATGCTTTTGTTCTTCTGTTTTGATTGGTTTATCCTGTTGTGTCTTATTTGATTTTATTGTGTGATGGTGTAAACAAATTTTTTAAGGAAAATGAGATATAGTAACCATTGTTCATTTCCTGTTACTTGGTTTTGAAGTCCTGTAATGCTTTCATTCTCTTGAATGGTTTTATACTATTTTGTTATGTTTGATATTATTGTGTATGAAGGTTTGTCATGGTTTATGTTGGTGGCCCCCAGGCCTCATGTATTTGCATTGTGCATTTGTGATTGGTTCATTGTCTAGTGCTTGGGTTGTGGGTGTGAGTGCTACACTTGCCTAGGGGTGGAGCCATGATACGATGTAATGGCAGGCAGAAGGCATGTCTCTCTCTCTCTTGCTGGTTCCCGCTTGCTATTTTCAGCTGCCATGAACTGCGGCCCTGCCATGCCACCCTGCCTTGGAGCCAACTGAGTATGGACTGAAACCTCCAAAAACTGTAAGAAATAAACCTTTCCTTTCCCAACTTTGGGCATCAGGTATTTTGTCTCAGTGACTAGTGAAAAGTAAATAAGACAGAATTTAGTACTGAGGAGTGGGGTCATTGCTGTGACTATACCTGACCATGTTTTTTGAGAGGTTTTGGAAATGGCTTGTGGGCAGAGTTTGGAAGGGTTCAGACATGTCAGCTGGATGCACAGAGATGGAGCAACTTAGGTTGTTCTGTAAAGGAGATTCTGGTCAGAGCTCAGGAGACCAGAAGGCTGATAGAAAGCCTAATAGTAAAGACCAGGCTTGCAAGGTTTCTGCTGGGAAGAAAGACTGTATTGGTTGTTGGACTCCCTATGATGTGTGTTATGGCTTGGCAGAAAGTTTATCTGCATTTTGCTCATACCCAGAGACTTTGCCTGAGACTGAGATTAAGGGTAATGGACTGAATAATCTGGCAAAGGAAATTTCTTTTTTTTTTTTTTTTTAATTTAAAAGAGAATAAAACAAAAGGGGGCAGTACAGAGCAGATCAGAAGAGGACAACATAGGCAACACAGTACTTTACATTAAGTCAACTGGACATCAACAGTATCTAACACCATATCTCTTACTCTGCTATAGTTGAGCATAGTTTCAATTACAATAATATCAAACATAACACAATAGAATAA